>JASIRB010004044.1:0-18110 GCA_030323885.1 Branchipolynoe longqiensis | reverse complement strand
TAACTGTCACACCATTATTTACACTGTGTAGTGGAGGTAGATGGAGCTAACTCTCACACCATTATTTACACTGTGTAGTGGAGGTAGATGGGGCTAACTGTCACACCATTATTTACACTGTGTAGTGGAGGTAGATGGAGCTAACTGTCACACCATTATTTACACTGTGTAGTGGAGGTAGATGGAGCTAACTGTCACACCATTATTTACACTGTGTAGTGGAGGTAGATGGAGCTAACTGTCACACCATTATTTACACTGTGTAGTGGAGGTAGATGGGGCTAACTGTCACACCATTATTTACACTGTGTAGTGGAGGTAGATGGAGCTAACTCTCATAGCATTATTTACACTGTGTAGTGGAGGTAGATGGAGCTAACTCTCACACCAGTATTTACACTGTGTAGTGGAGGTAGATGGGGCTAACTCTCACACCATTATTTACACTGTGTAGTGAGTAGATGGGGCTAACTGTCACACCATTATTTACACTGTGTAGTGGAGGTAGATGGAGCTAACTGTCACACCATTATTTACACTGTGTAGTGGAGGTAGATGGAGCTAACTGTCACACCATTATTTACACTGTGTAGTGGAGGTAGATGGAGCTAACTGTCACCATTATTTACACTGTGTAGTGGAGGTAGTGGAGCTAACTGTCACACCATTATTTACACTGTGTAGTGGAGGTAGATGGGGCTAACTGTCACACCATTATTTACACTGTGTAGTGGAGGTAGATGGAGCTAACTGTCACACCATTATTTACACTGTGTAGTGGAGGTAGATGGAGCTAACTGTCACACCATTATTTACACTGTGTAGTGGAGGTAGATGGAGCTAACTGTCACACCATTATTTACACTGTGTAGTGGAGGTAGATGGAGCTAACTGTCACACCATTATTTACACTGTGTAGTGGAGGTAGATGGAGCTAACTGTCACACCATTATTTACACTGTGTAGTGGAGGTAGATGGAGCTAACTGTCACACCATTATTTACACTGTGTAGTGGAGGTAGATGGAGCTAACTGTCACACCATTATTTACACTGTGTAGTGGAGGTAGATGGGGCTAACTGTCACACCATTATTTACACTGTGTAGTGGAGGTAGATGGGGCTAACTCTCACACCATTATTTACACTGTGTAGTGGAGGTAGATGGAGCTAACTGTCACACCATTATTTACACTGTGTAGTGGAGGTAGATGGAGCTAACTGTCACACCATTATTTACACTGTGTAGTGGAGGTAGATGGGGCTAACTGTCACAGGAACAATAATCTAAGGCCTAAATTTACATCAAAATGTTCAACAAACAAATCTATTGTGAGTATTGACTCTAGTTAGCTTCATCTACAGAAGTTAACCGATAAATCAGAAGTATTTCCCCTCCCACCCACAAAGAGAAGTGTCACTTCCAACAGTGCATAGTGTTACTGATATCCTGGCTTTATACTTTTTCTTCTCCAAATATGACAAGCCTTAAAAAAACACTAAATTTATTTAATTCAAAATGAGGCATTGAGAGCTGATTGAAGAAGAATCTATCGATAAGGTGAGGTGGAAGTGAGGTGAGATGAGGTGTGCTGAAGTGAGGTGATGTGAGGAGAGGTGTTGTGAGGTGAGGTGGAGCTTCTTACCTGCGCGAGGATTCCGACCAAGACGCGCAGTATGTTCGGCAGGTAAGTGTCAATCAAACTGCCCAACTTCTGCAGGATCGTGTCGACTGTCGTCAGCAGACTGCAGCAAGTTAACAATGGAGTTTTACATCCTGGTAACATCTAAGGTCATATCAGGACGGGTACCGACATGTGACAGTGCGCACTCATGGAAACTTTATAGTGTTTAGTGCTGCCCCACTGGGAAATCAGGCCACCAGCACCATGACCCGATATCACACTGAGCTAACCAGTCCTTGACCTATCCTAATAATGCCGAGTGCCAGGCTAGGTAGCGACAAGTATCAATTTTATAAGTCATTGGTTTGACTCGACCGGGAACCGAACTCCTGATCTCCCGCACACAAGGCTCGCGCTCTACCGATTCGTCCACCGCACCTGGTCAGCAGGTTAGCGACTCAGTCATATATTGTACCAGAGACAGCAGGCAGCGGCACATTAACAACTTAATAAGACTTCTACAAATCAGCTTCATTAAAACTATCTGTGCACAAACTCATTTAGGTTATGTGTGATGAATTCAATCCGGCTTCTTGTACAGGATTGTTAAGTCGATGAGACACTGCTGGCTTCAAGCTGTCATCACAGTAAGGGGATGTAATACAACCAATAACAAAGCCATCTCTAGTGTAAAATACAGGCGTACCTCTGTTGTTTCTTTAATGGGACAACCTTGGAAGCATCTGTGTTCTCAATGGTTTCCAGCACCATGGTGTAAATGTCATCTGAAAGAAAAACAACCATCTTCATATTCATTTAATCCTCCGACGCGAGTGATGTTTCTGGGTATAGAGGTACCGGGGAGCGCCGGAGGTGGCGCCACCAGTCATGACACATGAAGGAGGCAGTACAGTGTATCGTATAATAATAATATAATAAGGAAATAATTCCCTTCCGCACCTTTATACTCGTATAATGCGTCATACATCACATATGTTATGTAATTCTTGGAGATTAGCAGGTAATCGGTCACACCTGATCAAACCGATAACACAATATATTTATTGCTTATATTGTTAACAAAGTTAAAAATGTAGCACATCCTAAGATAACAATTACATGACAGCAATCAAAGGGACTGAGGGTTTGACAATCTGGTCCCAGTTAGAGACCATCCCTTACGCTACATCAGACTCAGCAAGGTGTGACATACCCTTGATGTAGTGTGAGAAGGGTTTGAAGATGAGGTCAAAGAAGATGCGCAGCTCCTGCTGCTCGCAGCCCGCCAGGAACCGGAAGACGAGCCCACGTCGGACGCTGGCATTGGCGCGCCCACCGGTGTCCCGCCCCGTCTTCGTCAGCATTTTCCCGTACATGATCCTGGCACGTGAAGGGAACCAGGTTACACTGTTAGAAGTGTTAAGACACGCGCTCTGTGACATGCAGCGCCCCACAGCGGGCTCCACGCCCTGTGACACGCAGCACCCCACAGCGGGCACCATGCACTCTGTGACATGCAGCACTCCACGTACATGATCCTGGCACATGAAGGGAACCAGGCTACTCTGTTAGAAGTGTTAGAGACACGCGCTCTGTGACACGAAGCGCCCCACAGCAGGCTCCACGTGCTCTGTGACATGAAGCTCCCCACAGCAGGCTCCATGTGCTGTGACAGCACCCCACAGTGGGCACCACATGCTCTGTGACTCGCAGCGCCCCACAGTGGGCACCATGCGCTCTGTGACACGCAGCACCCCACCGCGGGCTCCACACGCAGTGACATGCAGCGCCCCACAGCGGGCACCACATGCTCTCTGACATGCAGCGGCCCACAACAGGCTCCACGCACTCTGTGACATACAGCGCCCCACAGTGGGCAACACGCGCTCTGTGACATACAGCACCCCAAGGCGGGCTCCACGTGCTCTGTGACATGCAGCACCCCACAACAGGCTCTATGCGCTCTGTGACATACAGCGCCCCACAGCAGGCAGCACGCGCTCTGTGACATGCAGGGGCCCACAACAGGCTCCACACGCTCTGTGTCATGCAGTGGCCCACAACAGGCTCCACTCGCTCTGTGACATACAGCACCCCACAGCAGGCTCCACGTGCTCTGTAACATGCAGCGCCCCACAGCGGGCACCACGCGCTGTGACATGCAGCGCCCCACAACGGGCAATGCGCACTCTGTGACATGCAGCGCCCCACAACGGGCTCCACGCGCTCTGTGACATGCAGCGCCCCACAGCGGGTTCCATATTATATGTGTCAAAACCAAACATGCTCATCATTTTACAGACAAATGTCATGTGAATAAATCATGTTTAAAAACTTCTAAAAAACAAATGGGAATACCACAACAGTGTTTACCAGGATGTGATTGGCCATCAGCAAACAAAATCTGAAAGTTAGGTCGGCTTTTAGGGGCCACCCAGGCTCCCAATGGGGTCCGGGGCAGAGCCCCAATGGGGCCTCAGGGGGCAGCGCCCCAATGGGGGCTCAGGGGGAAGCGCCCCAGAAAGCCTATGCAATTTAAGCATTTTAAGCAGCAGGGGGGCGGGGCGGGGGTGTGCTCACGTGATGACGACGGGCAGCACCTCGGCCCGGTGCTCGGCTTGCAGCACACTGCTCTCCCCGTCAATGTTGAACAGCACAACCTCGTTCTTGAACGTCTTGTCATCCATCAGCCGCTCGATGTTCTCCCTGCAGAAGAACACCGCAAAATATCCATCACCTCTGCTAATTTAGATTTCCACCACTGTGTATAACTTACATTGTCATCAAAAGCCAGTTGCTCTCATATCATGTCTAGGGAGGTTAAAAATCCCTTGGATCGATAAAAGTGTAGGCTTGGGCTGTCTATCGACCAACTGTCTAATGGTGGAAGTCTATTCTGACTTATCCAGGATACTCTGTTTAAATCTACAAGAAAAAAGAAGAAACAAAGGAAGCAGAGTCGGAGAAAGCGACTCAGGTACCACAGTCTGCAAAAAAGCTGAACGCTGCAGTCACATGGATAACTGTACATTTGTGATGTATAAGGACTTGTGTGAATATAATAACGGAGGGTTCAATGCATGGAATGCCCGCCCTGAGGGGTTGAGTATCTCGCAGCTCACCCCACGACCGTAGTGCACGCAGACCGACTGTAGGAGGCGCGAGTTTGTCACCTCCTGTAGGATGGAGCTGCTAACATTTCACTTGACAGTCTCATGTCTTACCCAGTTTGCGGCTTATTGCATGCAGGGCCAGCCTCAGGCAGCATGGTCAACATGCCAGGAATGTGTCGTGGTGATGAAAATGGGAAATATTGCGCAGAGAGGATTCAAACCCACACTTCCTGCCATTCCGGGGCTAGTGTGCTAACCCTTACACTACCTAGGCTCCCTTTTACAATCATCCTATCCACGTCTTCCTGCCTACGTGATTCCTTGCCTGAGAGGTCAGTGCAAATTACTACACCCGTCCCCCTTGAATTAAGTCTTTTAAATAGTTTATATCCATAAGTCGTTTCATGCTTACAATTACTGTACATACATACAGGCAATGCAGTTACATATACATATATAGGGTAGGTTCAACAACCATACAGCGTATAGCTTGTACATGACCCAGGTCATGGCAACCAGTGCAGACTACAAACGCATTAAGTTTCCATCCGCCAGCCTCATTACAAACTGTGTAATGGTGACTTTGAAACAATTTGTTACAGCTATTCCGAATCCTTCACCCAGCCCACTTTGTACTCAGATCGTCCCCCAATAAAAGGTACCTGTGCACAGAATGCTATAAAGGTGTAGGACTACATTGCTCACTCACCTGTAAGGCAGTAGCGCCTTGCTCCGGTATGTCATGAGGCACTCGAAGGCCGCCTTCTGCACGGCTGGACTGCGGTGCGGCAACAGCTAAGGGGGGTGGGGGGGTACACTCCGTTAGCGCAGTCCACAGTACGCAAACACTAATGTGCAGACTGTATCGCCTGTTTGACAATTAATGAACCTAACCCTCACAGATGCAGCGCTAGCAGCTTCTTAAATAAACACTAATGTGCAGACTGTATCACACGTTTGACAATTAATTAACCTAACCCTTACAGATGCAGCGCTAGCAGCTTCTTAAATAAACACTAATGTGCAGACTGTATCGCCTGTTTGACAATTAATGAACCTAACCCTCACAGATGCAGCTCTACCAGCTATTTAAACAAACACCAATGTACAGACTGTATCGCCTGTTTGACAATTAATGAACCTAACCATCACAGATGCAGCGCTAGCAGCTTCTTAAATAAACACTAATGTGCAGACTGTATCGCACGTTTGACAATTAATTAACCTAACCCTTACAGATGCAGCGCTAGCAGCTTCTTAAATAAACACTAATGTGCAGACTGTATCACCTGTTTGACAATTAATGAACCTAACCCTCACAGATGCAGCGCTAGCAGCTTCTTAAATAAACACTAATGTGCAGACTGTATCGCACGTTTGACAATTAATTAACCTAACCCTTACAGATGCAGCGCTAGCAGCTTCTTAAATAAACACTAATGTGCAGACTGTATCACCTGTTTGACAATTAATGAACCTAACCCTCACAGATGCAGCGCTAGCAGCTTGTTAAATAAACACTAATGTGCAGACTGTATCGCATGTTTGACAATTAATGAACCTAACCCTCACAGATGCAGCACTAGCAGCTTCTTAAATAAACACTAATGTGCAGACTGTATCGCCTGTTTGACAATTAATGAACCTAACCCTTACAGATGCAGCGCTAGCAGCTTCTTAAATAAACACTAATGTGCAGACTGTATCGCACGTTTGACAATTAATTAACCTAACCCTTACAGATGCAGCACTAGCAGCTTGTTAAATAAACACTAATGTGCAGACTGTATCGCCTGTTTGACAATTAATGAACCTAACCCTTACAGATGCAGCACTAGCAGCTTGTTAAATAAACACTAATGTGCAGACTGTATCGCATGTTTGACAATTAATGAACCTAACCCTCACAGATGCAGCACTAGCAGCTTCTTAAATAAACACTAATGTGCAGACTGTATCGCCTGTTTGACAATTAATGAACCTAACCCTTACAGATGCAGCACTAGCAGCTTGTTAAATAAACACTAATGTGCAGACTGTATCGCACGTTTGACAATTAATGAACCTAACCCTCACAGATGCAGCACTAGCAGCTTCTTAAATAAACACTAATGTGCAGACTGTATCGCCTGTTTGACAATTAATGAACCTAACCCTTACAGATGCAGCGCTAGCAGCTTCTTAAATAAACACTAATGTGCAGACTGTATCGCACGTTTGACAATTAATTAACCTAACCCTCACAGATGCAGCGCTAGCAGCTTGTTAAATAAACACTAATGTGCAGACTGTATCACCTGTTTGACAATTAATGAACCTAACCCTTACAGATGCAGCGCTAGCAGCTATTTAAACTAACACCAAAGTGCAGACTGTATCGCCTGTTTGACAAGTAATGAACCTAACCCTTACAGATGCAGCGCTAGTAGCTTCGTAAACAAACACCAAAGTGCAGACTGCATCGCCTGTTTGAGAATTAATGAATCTAACTCGTATAGATGCAGCTTCTTAAACAAACACCAATGAAATACGCAGACTGTAACGCTTCTGTTTAAGAATTATTGCACCTAACCCTTACAGATGAAGCTCTAGCAGCTTTTTAAACAAACACCAATGAAATGTGCATAATTTACTACGACTGTTTGAAAAGTACTGAATTATAATCTGAGTAAAATGTTGTCTTGTCACCTCATAATACAATGCCTTCAGTCGCTGTTCTCCATGTAAAGACTTGGGTCCTTTGAACTTGGCGAAGAGTTTCAAATGTGTGACGAGAATGCTACAATGTAAATCAGAGAAAGGTACAATCAAAATTACAGACTGGTTGCATGTAAATTAGAGACTGCCTACATATAAATTAGAGACTGCTACAATGTAACTTAGAGAAAGGCACAATCAAAATAATAAGACTAATGTAAATGGAAATAGTCTCTAATTTACATGCAAGCAGACTGCCTCCATATAAATTAGAGTATTTCCACGAAAATTTGAGACAATTTCCATGTTCATCAAACTGCCTCCATGTAAATTAGAGACTACCGTCATGTAAATTAGAGACAATTTCCATATACATTAGACTGCGTTCATGTAAAACAGAGACTGCCTCCATGTAAATTAGAGACTGCTTCCATGTAAATTAAAGACTTTCCATGTAAATTAGAGACTGCCTCCTTGTAAATTAGACTATTTCCATATAAATTAGAGACTGCAACAATGTAAATGAAAGCAAGGCACAATCAAAATTAGAGACTGCCTCCATGTAAATTAGAGACTATTTCCATATATACTTAGACTGCTTCCATGAAAATTAGAGACTGCTGCAATGTAAATCATAGAATGGTAGTCTTCACAAAGAGCAGAACTAGGTCACGCTTACGTCCATAATTGTTGGTAAAGGATGCAATTCTAGACCGATTAGCTGCATGTGAAGTTAGATTTGAGGCCCGCACTACGCGTCCCGCTATACAAGCAGTTATAGACTGATTAGCTGCATGTGAAGTTAGAATTGAGGCCCGCACTACACGCCCCACTATACAAGCAGTTCTAGACTGATTATCTGCATGTGAAATTAGAATCGAGGCCTGCACTACGCGCCCCGCTACACAAGCAGTCATAGACCGATTACCTGCATGTGAAGTTAGAATTGAGGCCCGGACTATGCGCCCCGCTATAGAAGCAGTTCTAGACCGATTAGCTGCATGTGAAGTTAGACTTGAGGCCCGCACTACACACTCCTCTATACAAGCAGTTCTAGACCGATTACCTGCATGCAAGTTAGATTTGAGGCCCATACTACACGCCCCCCTATACAAGCAGTTCTAGACCGATTAACTGCATGTGAAGTTAGACTTGAGGCCCGCACTACACGCTCCACTATACAACAAGTTCTAGACCGATTAGCTGCATGTGAAGTTAGATTTGAGGCCCATACTACGCACCCCACTACACAAGCAGTTCTAGACCGATTACCTGCATGTGAAGTTAGATTTGACGCCCGCACTACACACCCAGCTATACAAGCAGTTATAGACTGATTAGCTGCATGTGAAGTTAGATTTGAGGCTCGCACTACACGCCCCCCTATACAAGCAGTTCTAGACCGATTATCTGCATGTGAAGTTAGATTTGAGGCCCGCACTACGCGCCCCGCTATACAAAGCAGTTCTAGACCAATTAGCTGCATGTGAAGTTAGAATTGAGGCCCGCACTACGCACCCCGCTATAGAAGCAGTTCTAGACCCATTAGCTGCATGTGAAGTTAGACTTGAGGCCCGCACTACACACTATGCTATACAAGCAGTTCTAGACCGATTACCTGCATGTGAAGTTAGATTTGAGGCCCGCACTTCACGCCCGCTTATAGAAGCAGTTCTAGACAGATTAGCTGCATGTAAAGTTAGATTTGAGGCCCGCACTACGCGCCCTGTTTTACAAGCAGTTCTAGACCGATTAGCTGCATGTGAAGTTAGACTTGAAACCTGCACTACACGCCCCACTATACAAGCAGTTCTAGAGCGAGTACCTGCATGTGAAGTTAGATTTGAGGCCCGCACTACGCGCCCCGCTATACAAGCAGTTATAGACCGATTAGCTGCATGTGAAGTTCAATTTGAGGCCCGCACTTCACGCCCCGCTATACAAGCAGTTCTAGACCGATTACCTGCATGTAAGTTAGATTTGAAGCCCGCACTACACCCCCCGATATACAAGACGCCGCATACAACCCACTCACCTGTTGTACGGTCTTTGTGTACTCTTCTGCTTCCTTTTGAAACGTGACTTTTTAGCTTTTCCTTTCTCTTGCTCTTCTTCCTTCTCATCCTCCTCATCCTCATCCTCATCTTCCTCCTCCTCATCCTCTTCCTCCTCCTCAGTTTCAGCAACTTTCTTTCGTATATCGTGAGTTGGGGCAAGTGTTTCGTTTGCAGGGTAGAACTCATTCCTAAAGTGTTCAATTATCAGAGGGCACACATAATTGTAGAAATTAAGATTTAGGACTTTAATAAGGTAATGATTTATCAACGCCAGTTGCATGTTCCTGCAGACTTCTCCAAGGCAAGTATAAAGCAGCAATAACTTAAAGAATGTATTGCAGTCAAGTCATTCTACAAAGTGAAGAAAAAGACAAGTACATGTATACATTGGCAGACAAGTACATGTATATGTTGGCAGACAAGTCCAGGTAAATGTTGGCAGACAAGTACATGTACATGTTGGCAGACAAGTCCATGTAAATGTAGGCAGACAAGTACATGTATATGTTGGCAGACAAGTCCATGTAAATGTTGGCAGACAAGTCCATGTAAATGTTGGCAGACAAGTACATGTATATGTAGGCAGACAAGTCCATGTAAATGTTGGCAGACAAGTCCAGGTAAATGTTGGCAGACAAGTACATGTATATGTTGGCAGACAAGTGCATGTACATGTTGGCAGACAAGTAGGTGTCAACATGACCCTGTATGGTGAGCTGGCTTCTATATTTCTACTCACTCGAGGAACCTGAAGAAGAGTGGGACGACGACCTTTGACCTGGGTTCGCAGACGGCGGGGAAGAGGCGCATTGCGCGCCACAACAGGGACCGGAAGTTGAAGTGGTCGGGCCGCCCGGCCGCCGCCACCCGCGCACGGTGCAGCCGGAACTCGGCGTCCGGACCCGCGGTCACGTGGGGGTCAGCGTCCTGCCCCCGGCGGGACTCCCGACAGAAACCGGCTGCCTCTGAAGGGACCAAGGTCGTGGCGGTTAATTGCGGCTCTGCAGGGGTTTTTTGTCTGTTTTTTTTTTGGCTTAATTAAGAAGTGTGTTAGTTTAAATAATCTCTGGGTGTCGGGAAACATCATACATCACAGATACAAATAGAGCCTTTAGAAACTCTATTTCTAAGCCATAGCCGAGTTAAAAGAAACACAATTTTAGAAGTAAGCTAGACAGTAACAATGAAATGAAATAATAGGTACATCAGCATCAAACCTCATTGATTGAAAGCTACTCAATAAAATATTAATTTTGATTATATGTTCATGATAATTGGATACAGCAACAATGATTATATATCTCAATAAACCTGTTACAAAAGTTGTTAATTAACAAAGTTGATTGGTTGTTGGAGTTTTAGGTCCTTGCAACATCTGAGGTCATATCAGGACGGGGATTAACAAAGAATAAGCTATGCTATTGGATGACATAGAAGTTAACTAAAGTTAACACAGTAAGTGGGCGGTGCTGACCGGTGAGGCTGGCGACCCGGGTGAGGTGCGACTCGTAGACGGCCCAGAAGACGGCGGGCTGCAGGCACACAGCGTAGGACTGGATCAGCTCAAGGACCGGCTCCCACACGAACGTGAAGTTCACGTACAGCTGGCCCAGCAGCACCCGCAGCGCCACCTGCAGGAGATATCGGTATGTACACTAACAACTACACAGCGCCACCTGCAGGAGATACAGGTATGTACACAGACAACTATACAGCACCACCTGGAGGAGATACAGGTATGTACACTAACAACTACACAGCGCCACTGGCATGAGATACAGGTATGTCCACAGAGAACTACCACAGCGCCACCTGGAGGAGATACGGGTATGTACACTAACAACTACACAGCGCCACCTGCAGGAGATACGGGTATGTACACAGATAACTACACAGCGCCATCTGCATGAGATACAGGTATGTCCACAGAGAACTACCACAGCGCCACCTGCAGGAGATACGGGTATGTACACTAACAACTACACAGCACCACCTGCAAGAGATACAGGTATGTACACAGAGAACTACCACAGCGCCATCTGCAGGAGATATGGGTATGTACACTAACAACTACACAGCGCCACCTGCAGGAGATACGGGTATGTACACTAACAACTACACAGCGCCACCTGCAGGAGATACAGGTAAGTACACAGACAACTACACAGCACCCCCTGGAGGAGATACAGGTATGTACACAGAGAACTACACAGCACCAACTGCAGGAGATACGGGTATGTACTGACAACTACCACAGCGCCACCTGCAGGAGATTTGAGTATGTACACTAACAACTACACACTGCCACCAGCAGAACGACCGGGGCTGATGGACACTTACCACAAGGCAACGTCTACGTAGTGTTTCACAGTAAAGGCGTGCAATTGAAGCCGCACAGTCCGATAAAAGCATCAACTGTTCAAAGCCCAAACACTTACCTAGAAGTGATCCTACATAGCCAGCTTAGACGCTGGTGTACTTATTAAACATTTGTTGCTGCATAGATGGGCATACTAAACCAATTTAATCAAACCTGTTACTGATCTATATCAGACGTGCATATACAAATTAATGTCATGTTTTCACTTCAAATATCTCCAAAGTTAGCCATTTATAATCAGTTACTTCAAACTAAAGTAAGGTGATTATAACAATCAACGTAATATATTTATCTAAAACAAATGGCAGAAACTCAGAGCTCCCAGACTCTGCAGCTTTAACCGGGATGCAAGACAGTTCAATAAAACAACGCTAGCCTTTCGGCTAAATAAGACTTTTCAGCGACATTCTAAACCACACAAAAACACGTGACAATGTGCACAACTATTACACTAACTATATTACACCCACTGAGTGCCTCGGTGTTCTTCATGTTAGTCAATAGCAATCACACCTATCCTTGCGGAATAATCCTGAACTCAGCACCCTGTAAGGAGTGTCTAATCAGAGGTTATTGGAGACCGAGTGTTACAGAATGTGTGTACACGTTACAGCACACAGCAGTACACCCACATTACAGGTTACAGCACACAGCAGTATGCGTGTTACAGGTTACAGCAGTCCGCATGTCACAGCACACAGCAGTACACACAGTACATGTTCCAGCACACAGCAGTATGCATGTCCCAGAATTATGTGTGTCACAGCACACAACAGTATGCATGTTCCAGTACACAGCAGTACACACACATTACAGGTTACAGCACACATCATTATGAGTGTTACAGGTTCCATCAGTCCGCATGTTACAGTAAACAACAGTACACACACCTTACAGGTTACAGCATACAGCAGTATGCATGTTCCAGAAGTATGCGTGTTACAACACACAGCAGTATGAGTGTCACAGGTTCCAGCAGTCCGCATGTTGCAGCACACAGCAGTACACATACACTACAGGTTACAGCACACAGCAGTATGAGTGTCACAGGTTCCAATAGTCTGCTTGTTACAGCACACAGCAGTATGAGTGTCACAGGTTCCAGCAGTCCGCATGTCACAGCACACAGCAGTACACACAGTACAGGTGACAGCACACAGCAGTATGAGTTACAGGTTACAGCACACAGCAGTATGAGTTACAGGTTCCAGCACACAGAGTACGTACAGTGAGGTAGTCGCCCAGTGGCAGCTGCGTCTGTACGGCGGTGTGTTCGAGTTTGGCGAGGTGCATCAGCTTGGTGCGGTACATGTGGACGGAGACTGCAACCTTCTCCGCCTCCAGACAGATGGCAAACAGCCCCACGCGGCCCGCCTCGGCGTCCTGCAAGAGGCACAAATTGTACTACCACCTCGCTGTGATGAGGCTTTAATTTGACACAACTACCATTCATTCATACTACACCCATCATTTGTTTGTTTAACGACCCCCAACACAAAAGTAGACATCGGCTATTGGGGGTCTACAACCATCAGGGCAGCAGGACATACATACCGCATCTAGGGGAAGGTCAGGCATTGGCAGATCGGCTATTGGGGGGGGGGGGGGGGGGTCTACAACCATCAGGGCAGCAGGATAACATACCGCATCAGGGGAAGGTCAGGCATTGGCAGATCGGCTATTGGGGGGGGGGGGGGGGGTCTACAACCATCAGGGCAGCAGGAATACAATACCACATCTAGGGAGGTCAGGCATTGGCAGATCGGCTATTGGGGGGGGGGGGGTCTACAACCATCAGGGCAGCAGGATATACATACCGCATCTAGGGGAAGGTCAGGCAATTGGCAGATCGGCTATGGGGGGGGGGGGGGGTCTACAACCATCAGGGCAGCAGGATATACATACCGCACTAAGGGAAGGTCAGGCATTGGCAAATCGGCTATTGGGGGGGGGGGGGGGGGGGTCTACAACCATCAGGGCAGCAGGATATACATACCGCATCTAGAGGAAGGTCAGGCATTGGCAGATCGGCTATTGGGGGTCTACAACCATCAGGGCAGCAGGATATACATACCGCATCTAGGGGAAGGATACATACCGCATCTAGGGGAAGGTCAGGCATTGGCAGATCGGCTTGAGAACAAATCAGGGCAGCAGGACATACATACCGCATCTAGGGGAAGGTCAGGCATTGGCAGATCGGCTATTGGGGGTCTACAACCATCAGGGCAGCAGGATATACATACCGCATCTAGGGGAAGGATACATACCACATCTAGGGGAAGGTCAGGCATTGGCAGATCGGCTTGAGAACAAATCAGGGCAGCAGTACATACATACCGCATCTAGGGGAAGGTCAGGCATTGGCAGATCGGCTTGAGAACAAATCAGGGCAGCAGGACATACATACCGCATCTAGGGGAAGGTCAGGCATTGGCAGATCGGCTTCAGAACAAATCTCCAAAGTCAGCAATCGAATCTGAAATGGAAAAGGAAACTTTGTATCTGTAATTTACGTGCTACTGAAAAGCCATGTGACGTAGACAATCTTCGGGAAATAAGCATTTTTCATTTAAATAATATAACAATCTGTGCTAAAATAAAAGCCGACATTAAACTTGGATTGCGTTCATACACTATACAGTCAGCGTGCTGGCAGCTTACCCGGGGTTGAGGGGAGGAGAAGTTGTTGAGGAGGCCGGGCAGGGCTTGTGTCAGGGCTTCGTGTCCTACGGGGTTCCCACACACGGATGCCCAGCTGTAGTACAGGGCGGCGGCGCGCAGCGCCTGCACGTTCTCACCGAACAGCCTGCAGCGACATGTCATTAGGTTACAAGTGTTTGTAGACATACGTCAAACCTCCATAAACATTCCACGCTAAACATTTGAACAGCTTGCAGTGAGATATCGTTAGGTTACAAGTGTGTGTAGACTTACGTCAAACCTCCATAAACATTCCACACTAAACATGTGAACAGCCTGCAGCGACATGTCATTAGTTACAAGTGTTTGTATACAAACCTCCATAAACATTCCACACTAAACATGTGAACAGCTTGCAGTGACATGTCGTTAGGTTACAAGTGTTTGTAGACTCACAGCAAACCTCTGTAAACATTCCACACTAAACATGTGAACAGCCTGCAGCGACATGTTGTTAGTTACAAGTGTGTTAAACCTCCGTAAACATTCCACACTAAACATGTGAACAGCCTGCAGCGACATGTCGTTAGTTACAAGTGTGTTAAACCTCCGTAAACATTCCACACTAAACATGTGAACAGCCTGCAGATGTTGCCAGGTTACAAGTGTTTATAGACTTACTGCAAACCTCTGTAAACATTACCACTCCACAATAAATGACTCCTTGTCTATCCATTAGTTAAATCCATTACATGAATTTCCACAAGTTGTTAGCTTGTACAACGTCTATTAATTAGCCTAAATAGTGGCGGTTGCCATACTCTGTTCAAACTACACGAAACCACCAACTGTGGAAGGAAAGCAGCGAATTTAGCAGGAAACCATTACTGCACATCCTCCTCTGTCAGAGTGAAACTAACAGTAACCACTTACTACGCTACATAACAGCTGTGTTTGGTGGGGTTTTACGTCCTAACAACATGTATAGTCATATCAGGATGGGCCTACGCACTCATGACGACTTTATAGTAGGGCCCCACTGGGAGACCAGGACACCAGCACCATGAGCCGATTTCGCACTCAGTCACATTATCCTGATACTGAGCTAACCAGTCATTGCCGTATCCTAGTATTAGTAGTCATGCCAAGTGGCAGGCTAGGTAGCGACAAGTATAAATTGTATAAGTCATTGGTTTGAATTTGCCGGGTTTTTAAAAACTGCCAACCTTCCGCACGGCAAGCCTGCACTCTACCGATTCGGCCACCTGAGAGGCAGGCAGGGCTATGGGGGTAAGGGTGGGGCTGGGGTGCTTACAGGAGCAGCTGCGTGACGTCACACGGCGGGAGAAGCTGGAAGAAGTCTTCAGGCGAGGCTTTCCGACTCAGGGCCCAGAGCACGTCGGCAACCAGGCACAGGGCGGCATCTGCAGCACACACCGGGTATCAGCAGCACATAGAGTATCAGCAGCACATAGAGTATCAGCACACACCGGGTATCAGCAGCACATAGAGTATCAGCACACACCGGGTATCAGCAGCACATAGAATATCAGCACACACCGGATATCAGCAGCACACAGAGTATCAGCAGCACACCGAGTATAAGAACACACCGGGTATCAGCAGTGAATAGAGCATCAGCAGCACACCGAGTATCAGCACACACCGAGTATCAGCAGCACACCACATGACAAGTTACTGTACATGTACATAAATTATCATACTTTTACATACACATGAAAACAGACTACCACACCTGGATAGAGATATGACAAATTACTGTAAATGTACATAGATACATGAAGACAAACTACATGAAGACAAACTACAATATATGAACATAAATATGAAGACAAGCTACCATACTTGTACAGGACTTGTACATGACTTAAAACAAAGTCCTGTACCTGTACATGTGACAACAAACTACCATAACTGTACATAAACATGAAAACAAGGTACCATGCATGTACATAAACATGAAGACGAGCTACCATGCACATACATAAACATGAAGACAAGCTACCATGCATGTACATAAACATGAAGACAAGCTACCATACATGTACATAAACATGAAGCCAAGCTACCATGCATGTACATAAACATGAAGACGAGCTACCATGCATGTACATAAACATGAAGACAAGCTACCATGCATGTACATAAACATGAAGACAAGCTACCATGCATGTACATAAACATGAAGACAAGCTACCATGCATGTACATAAACATGAAGACAAGGTACCATGCATGTACATAAACATGAAGACGAGCTACCATGCATGTACATAAACATGAAGACAAGCTACCATGCATGTACATAAACATGAAGACAAGCTACCATGCATGTACATAAACATGAAGACGAGCTACCATGCATGTACATAAACATGAAAACAAGGTACCATGCATGTACATAAACATGAAGACAAGCTACCATGCATGTACATAAACATGAAGACAAGCTACCATGCATGTACATAAACATGAAGACAAGCTACCATGCATGTACATAAACATGAAGACAAGCTACCATGCATGTACATAAACATGAAGACAAGCTACCATGCATGTACATAAACATGAAACAAGCTACCATGCATGTACATAAACATGAAGACAAGGTACCATGCATGTACATAAACATGAAGACAAGGTACCATGCATGTACATAAACATGAAGACAAGCTACCATGCATGTACATAAACATGAAGACGAGCTACCATGCATGTACATAAACATGAAGACAAGCTACCATGCATGTACATAAACATGAAGACAAGCTACCATGCATGTACATAAACATGAAGACGAGCTACCATGCATGTACATAAACATGAAGACAAGGTACCATGCATGTACATAAACATGAAGACGAGCTACCATGCATGTACATAAACATGAAAACAAGGTACCATGCATGTACATAAACATGAAGACAAGGTACCATGCATGTACATAAACATGAAGACAAGCTACCATGCATGTACATAAACATGAAGACAAGCTACCATGCATGTACATAAACATGAAGACAAGCTACCATGCATGTACATAAACATGAAGACAAGCTACCATCCATGTACATAAACATGAAGACAAGGTACCATGCATGTACATAAACATGAAGACAAGGATGTACTAAACTCAAGTACCATGCATGTACATAAACATGAGCGAGCTACCATGCATGTACATAAACATGAAAACAAGGTACCATGCATGTACATAAACATGAAGACAAGGTGCCATGCTTGTACATAAACATGAAGACGAGCTACCATGCATGTACATAAACATGAAGACGAGCTACCATCCATGTACATAAACATGAAGACAAGCTACCATGCATGTACATAAACATGAAGACAAGCTACCATGCATGTACATAAACATGAAGACAAGGTGCCATGCATGTACATAAACATGAAGACGAGCTACCATCCATGTACATAAACATGAAGACAAGCTACCATGCATGTACATAAACATGAAGACAAGCTACCATGCATGTACATAAACATGAAGACAAGGTGCCATGCATGTACATAAACATGAAGACAAGCTACCATCCATGTACATAGACATGA
>JASIRB010000181.1:0-23916 GCA_030323885.1 Branchipolynoe longqiensis | reverse complement strand
TGCACCATTAGATTATCCAAGCTCCCTGATGCAATCACCCTACGCACGCCTAACCTTCGAGTACTTCATTTCATCGAAGTGCTCATGGTGGCACTATATACTAACTAATTGCATATCATGCAAACAACTATAGGACCATCCACAGTTTTCAAAATATTCATGATCATACAAAGTGTACTACCTTTCCAGAACCCCTATCCCCCCCAAAACCGTACATATCAACATTTTACTACAGACGATAGAGATAATGAACATGAATGTTTAAAAAAAATGAACATTTCATTAAAGCGCATAGTCCGATGAAATCATCAAATTCTCAAAACCAAAACAATGATCTAAATTTGATTCTACATATCTAGCTTAGATACTGATGCACTTATTAAGCATTTGCCACCACACAGAACGAAGGGAATAGTGAGACAATTGAATAGATCATGTTACCGCAGAATGCTATGGTGTCAGAGTTTTGGCAAGGTTGTCAAAATAAATTTTGTATGGTTGCACTTCAAATATTTCAAAAGTTAGCCACTTAAAATAAAATTACTTCAAACTAAAGTAAGGTACATTATAGCGATCAAGCTAATGTATTTATCTCCGAACATTTCTGAAACTCAAAACCATTGGAGTATGCAACTTTAAATGACTAAAGTTATACTTGACTGACACCCTACCCCCCCCCCCCCCTGCGCCTTTTGTCATATGCTTCATACAACCATGAAAATGCTGAAAAAAACCTTAGATGGCCCCAAAACAATTATCTTTTTTTAATTTTTCAATTCCACATCAGTACATCTGGGAGAGCTAACAGAGCTCAATTGCCTGACTGGTTGATTGTTTAATTCATCTCAATCAGACACTCTGCCACTGTTACGACGCGGGGACATCTCCCGGGGTTGGGGGAGAAGGAAGCCGCGTGTCTGCCATCTATAACAGAGCAGCCAGCATGTACCACAAGGGGGATCACAAGTCTGAGCAGATGTCAGCGGGAATTGTGTTAAAAAGTACATGGTCCGAAGCTTTAATTTGTTTAAATTGTTATTATTATTATAGGAAAATGATATTAGGTTGATCATAATAATTAATGTCCCTTATTTAGTTTGAAATACGTTTTTATTTTAAATGGCTAACTTTGGAGATAGTTGAAGTGCAACCATTGCAAATTAATGTTGGTGTGAACATTAAAACTATGGCACCATAGTGTAAAATATTCCGATATTCAGCATAGGGGGGAATGGAAATGTTCTATTACTGATCGGTGTATGTGACCAGGTGCATGTGTGTGTATATATATGTATGAGCTGGTGGTGCCTGAGTGGGATGTAAATAGACATAGTGGTTCTGGCAGGTCTGGGTGTGAGTGCACTCAGGGCCAACCCCCTCTGCTGGGATAGGGATCACCACACTCAAGGGTCAAGGTTGGTGGTGGTCATGGGGCCATACAGCTTGTGGTGGTGGGCAGACCACTGGTATCCATCGGGACCAGGAATGCTGGTTCCCTATTGGTACGGCCATGGATGCTTGTTTCCCATTGGCGGAAAGGGGTGGGGTGATACGCTACAATTAACCCATGTAACCATATAAATAATAAACCAGAGGCTAGACTCTCGCTTCTTCTTTACACTTTATACTCTTCCTTTCTCTTTGTCTGTATTGATTTCACCATAGCCTGCCTAAACAGGCACATATTCGAGCCTTAGCCTTTACAATGGGGTTCAGAAGTGATAAGTACTATTGAAAGTGACTTAGTATTACCTTTCAGGGATGAAAGTGGTTTCTGGCTAAAATCGCGGAAATCAGGCCACGATTATTTTACTGACAGTAAATTTCAACGATAACGCGATCTTCTCCCATAGCACTGTCAGGGAATCACGGGGGAAAATGCAGGAAGTCAGGTTTCAACTAACCTTGTTAGTTGAAACCATAGCTGATTCAGTCTTATTTGGGCTTCATGTTCTAGCAACATCTAAGGTCATATAAGAATGGGATTCGAACTCCCCAAGTGTTGTCATATATATATATCATTTAAACAAATTTAGTTTAAAGTTAATCGGTAAATACAAATAATCGCGGAAATCCGCGGAAATCGGCGAAAATGCGGAAATCCGTGAAAACTTTCATCTTTCATTCCTGCCTTATATGCAGCGTCAAATGTTTAATAAGTGTACCAGAAACTACGCCGGATACATAGAATCAAATACCGATAAGTGTTTTGGTTTTAAAAGTTTACGCTTCCATTAGACTGTGCAGCTTTAATGTTGCATGGTTTGGTGAGGGGAAGGGGAGGGGAAGGGAAGGGGGGGGGAAGGGGGGGAGGGGGGGAGGGGAGAGTGAGGTGAGGTGGTGGCGGGAGGGAAGGGGAGAGGGAGGTGGGCGGGAGGGGAAGGGAAAGGGGAATGGGAAGAAGGGGTGTAGGGGAAGGGGAGGGGAGGGGAGGGGGATGGAATGGGGAGGGAAGGAGAAGGAAGGGGAAGGCAGAGGAGGGATGGAGAGAGGGAGGAAGAGGGAGGGATGGAATGGCTGAAGCAGGGGGAGAGACAGTAGTGCGAGGCAGAGTTGGTGGTGGAAATCCTCTATAAGACCTTTTCCTCGAGACCACGACGCTTACAAAACAATTATATGTCTCCCCCCATCCCTCGCCCGACGTCAGAGGAGGACGGTGGGTTGATGGCGACTCTAGAAGAGCTCATCCCACACAGAGCAGGCTGCAGGGTCAGCTGATACCCACCACGTTAGTTCTAGCCTCTGATGTCAGAGGTGGGAGGAGAGAGAAGAGGGTTCGTCAAAATCGTATATTACACAGTCAAATACAGAGTGTCCCATTGCAGATTTTGATTAATTTGTTGTCTATTTGATGATTAAACAGGGGGAAATGTGACTGAGTGGGAAATCAGGTCATGGTGCTGGCGGCTTGGTCTCCCAGTGGGGCAGCAGCGCCGTACAGTCGCCACGACTGTGCACTGACACAAGTCGGTAATCGTCCTGATAGGACATTGCATGTTGCCAGGATGTAAAACCCCAAACAAACTAAACTAAGCAAACAAACTGTCCTAGGTATACAGAGAGAGATTGTGGAGTGTCATATTAGATCAGTGAGAACATTGCCTAAATTGAAAGCAGTACCGGTCAAATTGCACTTTATTTTGGTCGTTTTTGTTGTTGATGAATTTATTTACCCGGTTCATAATGGATAAGTGTGTCAACACTTGTTTTCACTGCTGGGCAGCGTTAGTCCAATTTGATTCAAATCTTTGGAATTTTGTTTTAGTAATAATTGAGGTTTTCTTGCTTTTTGTCTATGGCTTGTAACTGTTTGTAGATTGCAAACAGTCCAAAACTAGTTCCATTATACGGGCAAGAAGGAATAACCCAGTCTGGTGTCGTAAACGCATCCTTTTCGGCATCGCTAGCGTAATAAAGAACCACTTTAGCCAGAAACAAGCACTGGCCAATAAAGGTGGTGTGTGCAGGCTATTTGTATTGCTCACTCACCACGGCTGCGTTTGTACTACATTCACTGCACAAACCGCGGTGAGAAACGAGGCGCCAGCACCAATAAGCATGTAGTGCGCCTGCCGTCGATAGTGGGAATTTTATTAGCAGGGCGTATGAGTGATTTGAGTTTTCCATGGCCAGGAAGCTAAGGATAGCAAAAACCATAACTTGGGTGTGCCCCGTGGTATTCACGCCTGGCGCGTCAATGAGTATCCTGAAAGGGCTCCGAGCAGCTCACCGCAGCCACTGTGGGTAGATCAGAGCTGATGTGAGCAGCTCAGAGCTGGTATGGTGGGCTCAAAGTAGCTGCAGTATCTCTAGCTCGTTCTGAGCATATCTGAGCAGCTCTCAGCATATCTGAGCAGTTCTGAACAGCTTTGAGGATATCCGAACAGCTCTAAGCATATGCTAGCAGCTCTGCGCATATCTGAGCAGTTATGAGCATATCTTAGCAGCTCTGAGCATATCTGAGCATATCTGAGCAGTTCTGAACATATCCTAGCATATCCGAGCATCTCTAAGCATATCTGAACTATCTCATCAGCTCTAAGCATATCTGAGCGTACATTAGCAGCTCTGAGCATATCTGAGCAGCTCTGAGCAGATCCGAGCAGATCCGAGCAGATCTGAGCAGCCCTGAACAGCACCACATTGGAGGAGCTGGGGACAGTTCGGTGCAGTTCGGCCCTGTTCGGGCCAGCTCTCTGAACTAATCGGGGTTACACTGAGCAGCTTGGGGCACTTTGGTGCAGTTCGGGGCAGCTCGGTCTGGCTCGGTGCAGTTAAATGCACCGGAAGTGGCTCAGACCAGCTGGGAAATGAATGGATTGACTTAGAGGGGTTGTGAGTGGGTCGGGGCAGTTCGGCACAGTTCGGAAGACTTCGAAGCAATTTGGAGCAGTTTGGAGCAGCTCGGAGCAGCTGCTCGGGAGTGGAGACACGAAGCCGGGCTCCTCAGACTACAATTTACGAGCGTTGTCCTACCAAGTGTCTAAAGCCGCATAATCCGATGTAAGCTTCACATTTTAAAAACTGAAACACTTAACCTAGATTGTTTGTTTGTTTGTCGTTGTTTTACGTCCTAGCAACATCTAGGGTGATATCAGGTCGGGTACGGACTTGTGACAGTGCGCACTCATGGCAACTTTATAGTGCTGCCCCACAGGAAGACCAGGCTGCCAGCACCCTGACCTGATATCCCACTCAGCCATATTATCCTGACACTGAGCCAACCAGTCCTTGCCCTATCTTAATAATGGCGAGCGCCAGGCTAGTAAGCGACAAGTATCAAGTGTTAAGTCATTGGTTTGACTCGACCAGGGTTCGAACCCACGACCCCACGATCTACCAACACGGGAGACGGATGCTCTAACTCATTTAGCCATCCAGTCTGGTCAACCTAGATTGTATACTAAATATCCAAGCTAGATACTGATGCAGTCGTTAGTAGTTAAACAGGTGTTGCTGCATAGAAGGGAATAGATACCAAGTCAATTTTTTCATAAAACGTTTTACTGTGAAAGCCTATGACTAGGACTCAGGAGTCTGGCATTTCCATGTGACCGCCAAAGTACTTTTGCACATTTCAACTCAAAATTATCCACTTATAATCAAATGCACTTGTACTTCAAACTAAACCATGTCAAAAGTAACCAGATAAAACACCACATATCTACGTACAAGCCTATGATATGTAAATAGGAGTAGGCTAGTCTAGTAATGAGAGCAGAACAAAATAAAATACATATATGCCAAGAAAATCCAAAAGACTAACATAGGCTACTAACCATACCAACCAATTATCTATCTGCTACTGAAATGCAGGCAATCAAATACCTTATCAGCAGCTACTGTGTGGTAAGATAACACCAACACTACAACTGGCCAGCATTGAAAACAAGCCTGGGTACCCGGGCTTATATGCTATGGACAGTATAAATACAGCCTCAATACAAATTAAAAAAAAAAAAAATACAAGATGAGGTACATTCATAATTGGTTTGTTGCTTTACGTCCTAGCAACATCTAAGGTTATATCAAGACGGGTACCGACTTGTGACAGTGCGAACTGATAGTCACTTAAATTTTTTTTGTTTTTTTTGTTTTACATCCTAGCAACATCTAAGGTCATCTCAGGACGGGTACCGACTTGTGACAGTGCGCACTCATTGATACTTTATAGTGCTGCCCCACTGGAAGACTAGGCCGCCAGCACCATGACCTGAAATCCAACTCAGTCACATTATCCTGACACTGAGCCAACCAGTCCTTTCCCTATCCTAATAATGCCGAGCGCCAGGCTAGGAAGCAACAAGTATCAATTTTTAAGTCATTCGTTTGACTCGACCAGGGTTCGAACCCATGACCCCACGATCTACCAACACGGGAGACGGAAGTTCTAACTCATTCGGCCATCCCGTCTGGGCATAGTCACTTAAAAATAATCAACCGAATCTATATATCTTTAACTAAACCAAAATTGTCAAACACTCAAATCTCACTATTGAAAGTTAATGTACAACGCACATGATTTGCGATTCGCGATAAATGTGATGCCAAAACGTGAGAAACATGTAATGGTTAGATTGCAAGACTATGTAGACTCTGTGGGTTTCAGTGGATGGCGAATAATATTAGCGTCATTCAGGTCATGGTTTGCCTAATGGGTGTAGACGGCATTCTGGGAGGAAGCCGGTGTAGTAAGTTCAAAACACTACCCCACAAAAACACTACAGTAGTTTTTTCAACCTAGGTTCAAAACACTATGGTAGTGTTTTCAACCTAGGTTCAAAACACTATGGTAGTGTTTTCAACCTAGTTGAAGGTAGGTTGAAAACACTACTATTGCCAAGCTGAAAACACTATCCTTAAGGTCAACACACTACCTTTAACTTCAAAACACTACTCTAAAATCTTGTTGAATAATTCCTGCATATTCATTTTCATTTGAGGTAGGGTGAGGCAGTTTGCAGTAGGGTGCGGCATTATGCAGTAAGGTGGGGCAGTTTGCAGTAGAGTGGGGCAGTATGCAGTGAGGTGGGGGAAGAATGCAGTAAGGTGGGGCAGTGTGCAGTAGTGTCAGGAAGTATGCAGTAGGGTGGGGCAGTATGTAGTAAGGTGGGGCAGTAGGGGTTGTTGTTGTTGTTGGTTGGTAACATGTAAGGTCATATTAGGACAGGTACCGACTTGTGACTGCACAATCATCGTGACTATATAGTGCTGGCCCACTGGGAAACCAGGGGCCATATGCAGGAGTCAGTGTTAGCGGCGTTTCGTGTTAGAGCCTATTACCGTTTAGATATCACCGACGTCGGGAAATGTGTCAAGTCGTATGCAAGAGCGCGTAACACTTTCATTATAGCTAAACGTGAATTTATTTATAGATTTGGGAAATCCCTCTGCGTTTGTAGCCATATATTAGGCTCAAATCTATAAGTGAAATTTTATCAATTTAATCCTAAAGTCGAAGCGTTATTAAGGCTACCGCCGCATTGGCGGCGATATTAATAGTTATATTTTCGAATCGACGAGCGTAAAGTAAACAAATCGCTAATACATTGCCGCCAATGCGTAGACGTCGGCCAGTATGGATGTCGATGTCGACGCGGCGGTCGCGACGGCGGCGATTTCTTTACTTTACATTCATCGATTCGACACTATTAATATCGCCGCCAATGCATCGGTAGCCTTAATAACGGTTCGAATTTAGGGTTAAATTGAACAAATTTCACTTATTGCGTATGTAATTCTGTTAAATATGATCGCATTCAATAGATTTGGCGACAACCTTACGCTAACACCGCCCATAAACGTCATATGAAACGGGTTAGTGTCGCGGACCTTAAACGCGTAGTGTTAGGCCTAACACTGCTCCATGCATACCAACTTTTCGGCGCTAAACCAGAAATCCCATCTAAACGCGTTTTGGCTCACTAACACTGACTCCTGCATATGGCCCCTGGCCACCAGCACCATGACCCGGTATCCCACATTATTCTGACACTGAGCCAACCAGTCTTTGCCCTATCCTAATAATGCCGAGTGCCTGGCTAGGAAGCGATAAGTATCAATTTTAAAGTCACTGCATGGTTTGACTCGACCGGGAACCGAACTCCCGACCTTCTGCATGTGAGGCCCACGCTCTACCAATTAGGCCACTGCGTCTGGTGGGCAGTAGGCAGTAAGGTGGGGAAGAATGCAGTAAGGTGGGGCAGTGTGCAGTAGGGTGGGCCAGTGTGCAGCGTATAGCCTACTACTACATGCTTCAAATGCCATGGCACCATCAGCGTTTACTAATACGTGGCGCACATGCAGCAGCACTCTCAGCGTATACTACTAATAGTAATACGTGCTTCAAATGCCGCAGCACAATCAGCGTATACTAATACATGGTGCACACGCCGCAGTGCTATCAGCGTATACTACTCATACATGCTTCAAATGCCGCAGCACCATCAGCATATACTAATACGCGGTGCATACGCCGCAACCCTATCACTATCAGCATATACTACTAATATGTGCTTCAAACGTCGCAGCACTATCAGCGTGTATTAATATGTGCTTCAAACGCCGCAGCAGGGTCAGCATGTCATGATAGTGTTCTGAACTTGGGTAGTGTTTTGAACGTATGTAGGGGTAGTGTTTTGACTTAACAGTAGTGTTTTGATGAAATTAGATTCAAAACACTACCATAGTTTTTTTAACGGGGTAGTGTTTTGAACGTCCTACACCAGCCTAGCTCTATGGCATTCTATCACAACAGGAAATAATGGTGTAGCGCATGCTTTGCGGCCACAAACGTTCACATAATCACAATCTGGCTGGTGTGTGCAAGCTAACATTCCTAGTGAGAATTTAGCCGATACGAACTGTCCATGAAGAAAATTAACAAAATTCGCCACTTTTTTGTCTCTCTCTTTTTTTTCTACCTCCGGGTGGGAGTGCACATATTTGCATCGTTCAAAATAATACATGTGTACTAGTCTGCAGTTGCATTTATCTCAGAAAATGGCAGAAACTCAAAACCATCAGACTATGCAACTTTAATTAAAGCTGCATAGTCCGATGAAATATCAAATTTTCAAAACCAAACCAATTATCTAGAATTGATTTTACATATCTAACTTAGATACTGATGCACTTATTAAGCATCTGTTTCTGTGTAGAAGGCAAGGCTGAGTCAATTTAACAGAACCTGTTACCTCAGAAGTCTATGGTGTCAGAGTTTTGGCAAGCTTGCCCAAACTAATTTTCCATGTTTGCACTCAAAATATCTAAAAGGTTACCATTTAAATAAAAGTAACTTTGAACTAATGTAAAGTAGATTCTAGTGATCGATCTAATATATGTATCTCAGAAAAATACAGAAATCCAAAACCATTGGACTATGCAACATTAATTTAATTTGAAGTAATTTATTTCGAATGACTAACTTTTGAGATATTTGCAGCTTAAACATGTCAAATTAGTTTTGGCAAGCACACCAAAACTCTTGACACCATAGGCTTCTGCAGGAACAGGTTCTATTCAATTGGCTCAGTATTCCCTTCTATGTGGCAACAAATGCTTAAAATTAATAATAAGTACATCAGTATCTAAGTTAGATACATAAAACCAAATCTAGATAATTGGTTTGGTTTTGAAAATTTGATGTATTCATCGGACTGTGCAGCTTTTACTCCAGAAGGCCCCCCCCCACCCTCTCACCCACCTTCAAATCCCCCCCCCCCCCGTACCCACCCATTTCACCCCACCTCCTTTCACCCCACCCCCACACTCTCCCTCTCCGAGAGCTTTTCGTGGATGGTAGTTGTCCGTCCACTCAAAATGGGGCACAGCATCTCACTGTCAGCGAAATGCCATGTTGCCTGCCGGGGGCGGACGCTTGATAGCCACTGCAAGCAAGGTCACGATCAATTTGTTCAAGGTCACGTTCTCAGCGTTGGCAAGAGAAATTCTGCACATCCTAAGCACCCACGTACTTCAAGTAGTCTCCCCCTCCCCTCCCCCTCCCCATTAAGCCGCGGTCAGACCCCGGTCAGGCCCAAGTCAGCCCTCGGTCAGGCCCCGGTCAGGACCCGGTCGGGCCCCGGTCAGGACCCAGTCAGGTCCCGGTCAGGTGTCGGTCAGGTGTCGGTCAGGTCCCGGTCAGGTCCCGGTCAGGTCCCGGTCGCAGGTCCCGGTCGCAGGTGTCGGTCAGGTGTCGGTCAGGTGTCGGTCAGGTCCCGGCCACGGTCCTTGTCACCCCCCCCCCCCCCCCGGCGCCCCGCCGCCCCTCCCTCCGGCAGCCTGCCCGCCAGGGGGCGTGGTGGTGGGAGGGCGATAATAGACGCTCACTGACACCCGCCGACTACACCGAACGTGGTAGATGAATCGGCAAGATCACTGACTGGCTACGCTGGGAGTTCGAACCCCGACCGAGTCCAAATATCAGTGACGTACAAAATTGATACCTGTCGCTACCTAGCCTGGCGCTTGGCATTGATAGAATATTGCAAGGATTGGACAGTATCAGGAGATTGTGATGGGAGTAGGGGATATCGGGTCATGGTGCACGCCAACTGGTCTCCCCTCCCAATAGCGCAGCACTGCAAAGTCACCAGGGCAGTAGGTATTGCCACCCCGTCCTGATATGACCTTAGATGTTGCTAGGACGTAAAACAACAAACAAACAAAACGTATTGTCACAAGTCCCCACCTCTACTGATATAGCCGCAGATTGCTAGTTTGTTGGGGGTTTTACATCCTGGCAACATCTAAGGTCATGTCAGGATGGGTAGTGACTTGTGACAGTCCGCATTTATGAAGATTGTATAGTGCTACCCCACCACGAGACCAGGGCCGCGTTCAGGCTCCGTCTCGGAGGCGCCTCGGCGACGGGCCTGACGTCACGCTTGTCTGAACGGCAAAGGCAGTTTGTTGTCTCGAAAATGGTCGCCCCCATAGGCAGCGGCCATTTGCAATGGAAAAGATGTGCTGTAATTGGATGAAACCACTGGACACGGTGGCCATTTTTGAGGTGCTTTTTGTCTCCTGATTGAAAAGGGAGGCATCGCCGAGACGCACTCTGAACGGTATTAGGCCAAAAAGCATCGCCTAGACGTCTCCGCGGCGCCTCCGAGACGGACCCTGAATGCGGCCCAGGCCACCAGTACCATGACCCATTTTCCCACTCGGTCACATTATCCTGATAATATTCCAATAGCGTTTTATTCCATCTGCGTATCACCTGAACATTCCAATATAGCCCCCCTCCCCCACCCTGGTATACAAATGACAAATTGCACTTGCCTTCAACTGATGTGCACACACAAATTATTCTACATGATTTCACTTCGAATATCACCAAAGTCTGCTAATTATATTTCTAAGGTCATATCAGGATGGGTACCGACTTGTGACAGTGCGCACTCATGGTGACTTTATAGTGTTGGCCCAACTGGGAGACCAGGCCGCCAGCTCCATGACCTGATGATATCCCACTCAGTCACATTACCCTGACACTGAGCCAACCAGTCCTTGCCCTATCCTAATAATGCCGAGCACCTGGCTAGGAAGTGACAAGTATCAATGTTTAAGTCATTGGTTTGACTCGACCTGGGTTCGAACCCACGATCCCATGGTCTACCAACATTTCTTTTTAAATGACTCCAAACTAAAGTAGGGCATCTCCTAATGATGAAGATATTATATTTATCCAAGCAATTAAAAACCAACCAAAACCAATCGATTTCACAACTTTAAAGACGGACCGGATGAATAGTTCCTGATTTGGACGATAGAGGGCGGCAGGGAAACCGGGTCACAAGTGGCGGTGAGCAGACAACATCAGGACGTGGGCGTCCAGCGTCAACAGCCACTGCCGGAGTTACATTCCACAAAGGCGCAGGTCCAAATTACAGTGGTCCATGATTAATTGCAATTAAGAAAAATACTCCATGCCGTGCTTGCACTTCTTTCAACCTGGCCATGTCATGTGAACACGGATATTGATTCGCCATTGAAGCTGGCCCAGGTCTTGTGAAGACGGTGCCTGCTGAGGGTGCGGGGTGGGTGGGGGGGGGGGGGAGATGGTGGTATTGATATTGGTGGTGGAGTTGATAGTGGTGGTGGAGTTGATAGTGGTGGTGGAGTTGATATTGGTGGTGGAGTTGATAGTGGTGGTGGAGTTGATAGTGGTGGTGGAGTTGATAGTGGTGGTGGAGTTGATAGTGGTGGTGGAGTTGATAGTGGTGGTGGTGGAGTTGATATTGGTGGTGGTGGTGTTGATAGTGGTTGTGGTGGAGTTGATAAGGGTGGTGGTGGTGGTGGTGGAGTTGATAGTGGTGGTGGTGGAGTTGATAGTGGTGGTGGTGGAGTTGATAGTGGTGGTGGTATTGATATTGGTGGGATATTGGTGGTGGAGTTGATAGTGGTGGTGGAGTTGATATTGGTGGTGGAGTTGATAGTGGTGGTGGAGTTGATAGTGGTGGTGGAGTTGATATTGGTGGTGGAGTTGATAGTGGTGGTGGTGGAGTTGATAGTGGTGGTGGTGGGGTTGGTGGTGATGGTGTTGGTGTTGATGATGTTGGTGTTGATAGTGGTGGTGTTGGTGTTGATAGTGGTGGAGTTGGTGTTGATAGAGGTGGTGTTGGTGTTGATAGTGGTGGTGTTGGTATTGATAGTGGTGGTGTTGGTGTTGATAGTGGTGATAGTAATGGTGGTGGTGGTGGTGGTGGTGGTGGTGATGGTGTTGATAGTACTGCTGATGATGGTGATGTTAATAGTACTGATGGTGGTGGTAGTGGTGTCATTTGTTGTGTTGGTGGTGCTGATATTGCTGGTACTGGTGGTGGTGCTGATATTGCTGGTACTGGTGGTGGTGCTGGTATTGTTGGTACTGGTGCTGATATTGCTGGTACTGGTGGTGGTGCTGATATTGCTGGTACTGGTTTTGTTGCTGATATTGCTGGTGGTAAGGTGATACTAGTACTGGTGCAACCTCTGGTGGTGGTTATGGTGCTGGTAGTAGTACCAATGGTGACGGTGGTGCTACCATGGTCATGGTGATAGTGGTGTTACTACTGGTGGTGGTACTGCTGGTCCTACTTTGGTGGCGGTGCTGATTTGTTTGTTTATTGGGGTTTTCCCTCCTAGGAACATCTAATGTCATATCACGATAGACACAGACTTGTGACAATGTGCACTGATAGTGTTTGTTTGGTTGTTTTACGTCCTAGCAACATCTAAGGTCATATCAGGAGGGGTACCGACTTGTGACAGTGCGCACTCATGGCAACTTTATAGTGCTTCCACACTGGGAGACCAGGCCTGATTTCCCACTCAGTCACATTATCCTAGTAATGCTGAGCGCCAGGCTAGGTAGTGACCAGTATCAATTTTCCAAGTTATTGGTTTAACCTGGCTGGGAGTCAAACATCTGACCTTCCTCACGGGAAGCATGCACTTCATCGATTCAGTCACCATGTTCGATGGTGATACTGATAGTACTGGTGGTTATGCTGCTGGTGCTGGTACTGCTGGTGGTGCTGGTACTGCTGGTGGTGCTGGTACTGCTACTATAGTGATGGTGCTACCACTGCTGGTTGTGCTGGTACTGCTACTATGGTGATGGTCCTACCAATGCTGGTGGTGCTGGTGATGATAATATAGTGCTGGTCCTACCACTGCTGGTAGTGCTGGTGCTGCTACTATAGTGATGGTGCTACCACTGATGGTGGTGCTGGTGCTGCTACTATAGTGATGGTGCTACCACTACTGGTGGTGCTGGTGCTGCTACTACAGTGATGGTGCTACCACTGCTGGTGGTGCTGGTACTGCTACTATAGTGATGGTGCTACCCCTGCTGGTGGTGCTGGTGCTGCCACTATAGTGATTGTACTACTACTGCTGGTGGTGCTGGTGATGTTATTATAGTGATTGTGCTACTACTGCTGGAGGTGCTGGTACTGCTATGATAGTGATGGTGCTACCACTGCTTGTGCTGCTGGTGCTGCTGCTATTGTGATGGTGCTACCACTGCTGGTGGTGCTGGTACTGCTACTATAGTGATGGTGCTACCACTGCTGGTAGTGCTGGTACTGCTACTATAGTGATGGTGCTACCACTGCTGGTGGTGCTGGTACTGCTACTATAATGATGGTGCTACCACGCTGGTGTGCTGGTGCTCCATGTGGTGGTGCTGGTCTGCTGGTGGTGCTGGTACTGCTACTATAGTGATGGTGCTACCACTGCTGGTGGTGCTGGTACTGCTACTATAGTGATGGTGCTACCACTGCTGGTTGCTACTATAGTGTGGTGCTACCACTGCTGGTGGTGCTGGTTGCTGGTGGTGCTGGTACTGCTACTATAGTGATGGTGCTACCACTGCTGGTGGTGCTGGTACTGCTACTATAGTGATGGTGCTACCACTGCTGGTGGTGCTGGTACTGCTACTATAATGATGGTGCTACCACTGCTGGTGGTGCTGGTACTGCTACTATAATGATGGTGCTACCACTGCTGGTGGTGCTGATACTGCTACTATAGTGATGGTGCTACCACTGCTGGTGGTGCTGGTACTGCTGGTGGTGCTGGTACTGCTACTATAGTGATGGTGCTACCACAGCTGGTGGTGCTGGTACTGCTACTATAGTGATGGCGCTACCACAGCTGGTGCTGCTACTATAGTGTTGGTGCTGCCACTGCTGGTGGTGCTGGTACTGCTGGTGGTGCTGGTACTGCTACTATAGTGATGGTGCTACCACTGCTGGTGGTGCTGGTTCTGCTACTATAGTGATGGTGCTACCACTGCTGGTGGTGCTGGTACTGCTACTATAATGATGGTGCTACCACTGCTGGTGGTGCTGGTACTGCTACTATAATGATGGTGCTACCACTGCTGGTGCTGCTACTATAGTGTTGGTGCTACCACTGCTGGTGGTGCTGGTACTGCTGGTGGTGCTGGTACTGCTACTATAGTGATGGTGCTACCACTGCTGGTGGTGCTGGTTCTGCTACTATAGTGATGGTGCTATCACTGCTGGTGCGGCTGGTGCTGACAGTGGTGCGTCAGGGACTCCATGCCCCCCCCCCCCCTCGGTTTTGACCTCCACCATACATCAAGGCCTAAATGACCACACCGCAAGACATGGTTGTCCCATCGTGTGACCCCCGCCTAACGAGTGGCGCCCCCAGGCGGCGGGCAGGGAAGCACACGGCCGCCTCGTTCTGGTGTAAACACAGCTCCACCATAATGGAACATGCTGCTTTCATTAAGCCTGCACATTGCATCTATCTGCGTGAAGGTGGCACGCCTGCATTTACACCAATTTAGAAATTGATGTTCTTTTAAAGATAATTAAATTTGTTAGAGTCTCTTTTAGTATGTGTTTCTGGTTCACTTAAAGTTGTATAATCCGATAAAAGCTTTCTTTTTAAACCGGGCGTTTATGATGATTCATTTGATTTATTTGATTTAAACCTTCACAACGAATTTAGATTCTGGTGCCCTCATTAGAAATGTCTTCGGTGGGGGGGGGGGGGGGGATTTGACCGCCCCACCCCAGCAATATCACGTTTGTGTGTTGTTGTTTTAGGTCCTAGCAACATCTAAGGTCATATCAGGACGGGTACCAACTTGTGACAGTGCGACTTTATAGTGCTGCCCCACTGGCATACCAGCATCCTTGCCCTATCCTAATAATGCCGAGCGCCTGGCTCGGAAGCAACAAGTATCAATTTTTAAGTCATTGGTTTGACTCGACCAGGGTTCAAACCCACGATCCCATGGTCTACCAACATGGGAGATGGACGCTCTAACTCATTCGGCCATCCCATCGGATCACGACTCGTTGGTGTTGGCAGGTGACAATGTGACCTAGTTAATATAGTCATAGTCTTCTCCACTTAACTTCAACCGGTGTGCATACACAAATTATTCGCTTTCTTTTTTTGGCATTTTATATATCCCAAGAGATAGCTAACTATCATAATTGTCAACGTCATAATATGACCTTAGATGTTGCTAGAACGTAAAACCAAAAAAACACCAAAAAAACAATAATAATTTTCAATCTGAAGTTAAACAGAACAGGCAATAATGGTCAGCCTAATACATTCATTTAAAAAATAGAACATTTTTAAACCAAGTTAATTCATTCATTTAAGAATAGATTAGAAAAAGCATGGGCTGATGATCCAGGGAAATTTGACCCCTTATTCACCATATGCTACTAATTACTCCTTGTGTTGCTTATTTACTTGCACTCAAGCAAAAATGAGAGACAAATAAGTGTTCCCACTTCCTGTCTACCATTCGCTATATCGCTATATATCGCTATAAATAGGGATTTATCAGAGAACCATCCCATGAATGCATTGGGTGTCACTGTCCAGACACATTCGCACACATTCTAATTGAATGTGCAGATTTCATGGCCTTGCACCGACAATGTTTTAATATAAATAACATGTATAGATCTTTTGAACAATATAAACAAGAAACCAATTTTAGAATGCCTAAAAACTACTGGAATGAATTAACTCCTGTAAATTTAGTTATATTTATTCATTGAATTTTGCTCTCATTTCACACAATTTTAACCTCTTCAAAAATTGCAGCTGACATTATGTTTGCTGTTATTTTACACAAATCTGATCATTTGAGATTTTTCTGTAAATTTCAACGTAAATGTATGAATGTAATTATCATTTCTTTGTGAAACCAAAAATTACAACAGCTACTGACATTTTGACATAAATATGGCCTTTCCGGCATTAAACTAAAACCAATCAATCATCAATAATCTTTGTTTGGTTGTTTGTTTGTTGTTTTATGTGCTAGCAACATCTAAGGTCATATCAGGACGGGTACCGACTTGTGACAGTGCGCACTCATGGCAACTTTATAGTGCTGCCCAGTGGGAGACCAGGCTGCCAGCACCATAACCTGATCCCCCCACTCAGTCACATTATCCTGACACTGAGCTAAACCAGTCCTTGCCCTATTCTAATAATGCTTAGTGGCTGGCTAGGAAGCGACAAGTATACATTTTAAGGTCATTGGTTTGACTCGACCAGGGTTCAAACATCATCAATGATATATTTATCTAAAAGAAAGCTGTGTTGTTTGCTTGTTTTACATCCTAGCAACATCTAAGGTCATATCAGGATGGGTACCGACTTGTGACAGTACGCATTCATGGCGATTTTATAGTGCTGCCCCACTCAGTCACATTATCCTGATACCGAGCTAACCAGATCTTGCCCTATCCTAATAATGCTGAGCACCAGGCTAGGAAGCGACAAGTATCCATTTTTAAGTCATTGGTTTGACTCGACCGGGAACCGAACTTGCGAACTCCCGATCTTCCAAATGCAAGGCCTGTGCTCTACCGATTCGGCCACCGCGCCCAGTCTAAAAGAAGGGACCAACAGCTTATGCAACTTTATTATGGATTAAAGCGCAATTGTAGTGCAAGTAAAAGATAATACGCAATACGCATTAGTGACTATGTTTTTTAGACCGTGCACATATCTCAGATCACTTTTTGAACATTGTGTTATTATTGAACATGACTACCCTTTCACCCATCCTGATATGACGTAGATGTTGCTAGGACGTAAAACAACAACAAACAAACTACCCTTTCATATTCTTGCTACTCAAATCTTAGATCTTGTCAGCCTTTAATAAAACAGCATTCTCTTGTGTTGCATTATGTTGTGATTTTTTAAATTCTAATTTTAATATATTTGTCTCTACTAATCTTGAATGTGTGTGTGTCACTTGACACAATAAGATCATGTTTACAGTACCAGGACTTCACACAGGTCTAGCTTCACATAACTTTTTTCTTGAAGCTTAAGGGTACGTTCATTCTAACCACAGACGTCCATTGACGATTTCCGTCAGTACGGAAAAAAGAAGTGGTGCACGGCAAATCGTGCTTCATTCTCTTTTTTTTTTTTTTTTGTAAATATAGTTTATTCATTGAATAAAGTCTTTTGTCAGCGCCGTGGCACTGGTCTTCCAGCCATGTGACAATACAGTTATTTACAATACATGCAGCTAGCCCAAATCAGCTGAAATAACAATATCAAACATTCAAAGACTTACATATGGTATAGTTTGACAATTCACATACAAAAATAGCAGTTATATGTTGTATTCCTACACACTTGATACATACATGTGTATTGATTAGACCTTTACATTACGGAGTGGTTAGGTGCATAGTTTTCCTTCATAGGTTTGTATGCCTACTATGTTGTGAATTGCAAAACTATCATGTTGTTGGAGTTTTGAGATGGAGTGAGTGTTAGTAGAATGGTTTGTTTATTCTGTTAGATAGAGTGTGGTTAGCTTATAGGGTTATGCTTAAAAGGTTAATACCTCAGGTGTGTTTTTTGACTACATGAAGTAGTTGTAGGTGTAAAAAGGCGTTCATACTAAACACGGCATGCACGGCATGCATGGCATGCATGGCATGGCACGGCACGACACGGCACGGCCACCCACCGACGGACATTTTTCTTTCGCGCTTGCACTACCTTTTCCGTCCGTCCGTGTGAGGGGTCGGTATTTTATGTCATTTCTGGTCACACAACCATCGGTACATGGAAAGCGATCATGGACGACTGTGCCTTAGTATAAGCATGTTTACGGCGACCAACATACGGAACATTAGCGTGGTCGTGCGAAGCCGTCCGTCCGTGTCTAGCATGAACGTATAGCCTTATACTGCCTATCATGGACAAGTCTGAATAGGCTTGTTTTCACCATTAGACAGTTTGTCGATAGAAAGTCCGAGCCTACACTTTTATTGACCCAAGGGATTTTTAACCTCCCACACCACAGAGACATGGTATGAGAGCAACCGACCTTTGATGATGCTGTAAGTTATACACAGCGGTGGAAATCCAAATTGGCAGAGGTGGGGGGAGGGGGGGGGGGGCATGGGGAATCGAACCACTGACGTTCAGATCAGGAGTCCGACCTAAAAAAAAAGTCAAACACTCTAACCACACTGCCACAGAGAAGACCACAACTTGCACTTGAATGTTCCAAGTGGTTCCTCAGAAACCAGTCCACTTAATAGTCTTCTTCTTCTTTTCTTCGCATTCAACTACACTTGGAGCCCAGTTCTCATAATAAAATTGACAGTCCTCTGTAGCACATCTGCAGCCCCGTACAGCTTCTCCTGCAAGTCAGTGGGAGCTGGCCATATCTCTTCCCTCAGTGAGTGATAGTTCAAGCAGCTCTGTAGGATATGCTCAGCAGTCTGATCTTCCTCTCCACAGGGGCAGAGGGCAGATGGTACTACACGGAAGTATCTGTGCAGGTGATTGTTAAGCCTGTTATGCCCAGTCCTAAGGCGGAAGATGATCACTTGATGTTGTCACTTTATAGTGATGGTGCTGGTTCTGCTACTAGTACTACCGTGATTTTATTATATTATAATATTGTCAGGGGGTGGTGGATTAATTAATTCCGGGGCAGTATTATTTCTATGCACTGGGTCAGGCCCCAATTTAAACACACATTGCTGGACTTGGTATTGTGGCTTTCCCAGCCTACACAGGGTCGGCGGGCGGCGGGCGGCGGGCGGCGGCGGCGGGCGGCGGGCGGGGGGGGGGCGGGGCGGCGGGCGGCGGGCGGCGGGCGGCGGGCGGCGGGCGGCGGGCGGCGGGCGGCGGGCGGCGGGCGGCGGGCGGCGGGCGGCGGGCGGCGGGCGGCGGGCGGCGGGTCCGCTGGGACCGGCCGTGCCTGTGAGGGGTCAGCGGGCAGGTCAGCGAGTCGCTCGGCACTATCCAAGCCGCAGTCCTTGCTGCTAATATGACAGCTAATATGACAACTGACCGCAGTGTCAACTGACAGCCTTGTATTAATCACCCACTGCTAACGACAGTTACGAGACCAGTCGTCTGCCCACCACGACCCCTGACACCCTTGACACCCCGACCCCTGACACCCTTGACACCCCGACCCCTGACATCCTTGACACCCCGCTCCTTCCTGCCAGACGCCCGGTGCCCGCCACGTCACAATCCCCCCGGGAGACGCCGTGACGAGCGCATCCCCATGGATACGCCACGCACGGGTCCCAGGGCGTCCGTTCTGACGGGTCCCCCGTGTAACCCTAACAATCATGTGCACCCGGACCAGACGGGATGGCCGAATGAGTTAGAGCGTCGGTCTCCCGTGCTGGTAGATCGTGGGTTCGAGTCCTGGTCGAGTCAAACCAATGACTTTAAAATTGATACTTGTCGCTTCCTAGCCAGGCACTCGGCATTATTAGGATAGGGCAAGGACTGGTGTGCTCAGTGTCAGGATAATGTGACTGAGTGGGATACCAGGTCATGGTGCCGGCGGCCTGGTTTCCCAGTGGGACAGCACTATAAAGTCACCATGAGTGCGCACTGTCACAAGTCGGTACCCGTCCTGATATGACCTTAGGTGTTGCTAGGACGTAAAACAACAAACAAACAAAATCATGTGCACCCTGCCATACGGGTCCCCAGGCCAACCCTGAAAAACGTCTGCGCCCCGCCTGACTGGTCCCCGGGCCATCCCTGAAAGTCGTCTGTGCCCTGTCTGACGGGTCCCCGGGCCATCCCTGAAAGTCGTCTGCGCTCCGTCTGACGGGTCCCCGGGCCATCTCTGAAAGTCGTCTGCGCCCCGCCTGGCGCCAACCGAGAGCCCGGGACAAAGGGCTCAGCAACTTGTGCTGGTTACCCGCGGCGCATGCGCGGGATCTGTGGCTGCATGCCGATGAATTCACCCAGACAGCTGCTTGTCTGCTTTGTGCTTTACACTTCCAATATCCGGTTTGGACCTTTGAGCTCAGTTCTGTGCGTAAAGCAATGGTGAAGTGAGCAGATAAAGTATTGGTCAGATTAATGCCTAGGTCACAAATGCTGCGGTTGCCATACGGTGCTACGGTCTGAGGTGTGGTTTGCAGTTTATGCAAATGTTGCGGCATTATGGTCTGTGGTTTGTCTATTCACAAATCATATGGTCACCGCAAGGCACCTGGGGTTTCTGTCTAACTTTATGCACGTATTTAATATATAAAAACGTAACTTTCTTAATATTGATCACACAAACATGAATATTGTACCATATTGATATTCATTTTAAGCTTCTTTCATTGATGTCAAAAAAGGTGTACATACGGTCTTGTGGAGTCCTTGTGGTGTTGCGATTTTGCGAACTTAAGATAACTTCAGCTTAAAATAATGAGCAAAAAAACCATATGGTCACTGTACACCGACTAACCCACCGTAGGTCGCCGTACCGTCTGGCCGATGCGGCAACTTATGGTCACCGCAAGCATGCCATAACGCATTTGTGGCCTACTATGGCGGCTTTTTAATTTTTTTTTATAAATTTGTATTGAGGCTGTATTTATACTGTCCATAGCATATAAGCCCGGGTTAACCCAGGCTTGTTTTCAATGCTGGCCAGTTGTAGTGTTGATGTTATCTTACCACACAGTAGATGCTGATAAGTAATTTGATTGCCTGCAATTCAGTAGCAGATAGATAATTGTTTGGTATGGTTAGTAGCCTTTGTTAGTCTTTTGGGATTTTCTTGGCATATGTGTATTATTTTATTTTGTTCTACTCTTATTACTAGACCAGCCTACTCCTATTTACATATCATATGCTTGTACATAGCTGTGTGGTGTGTTATCTGGCTATTTTTGGCATGGTTACCTTCCATTGGGCGTCCCGCTGGTGGGCCGTGACATATCACATGCCTTGAGTTTCTGATATTAAAAAAAAAAAGATTAATACATTATTAAGTTAATAGTTATAACGAACCGTACTCTACTTTGAAGTAACTTTCATCATCAATGGCTAACGTTGGACATTATTAGAAGTGAAAACAGCCATATCTAATTAGAAGTGAAAACAGCCATATCTAATTAGAAGTGAAAACAGCCATATCTAATTAGAAGTGAAAACAGCCATATCTAATTAGAAGTGAAACAGCCATATCTAATTAGAAGTGAAAACAGCCATATCTAATTAGAAGTGAAAACAGCCATATCTAATTAGAAGTGAAAACAGCCATATCTAATTAGAAGTGAAAACAGCCATATCTAATTAGAAGTGAAAACAGCCATATCTAATTAGAAGTGAAAACAGCCATATCTAATTAGAAGTGAAAACAGCCATATCTAATTAGAAGTGAAAACAGCCATATCTAATTAGAAGTGAAAACAGGTGAAAACAGCCATATCTAATTAGAAGTGAAAACAGCCATATCTAATTAGAAGTGAAAACAGCCATATCTAATTAGAAGTGAAAACAGCCATATCTAATTAGAAGTGAAAACAGCCATATCTAATTAGAAGTGAAAACAGCCATATCTAATTAGAAGTGAAAACAGCCATATCTAATTAGAAGTGAAAACAGCCATATCTAATTAGAAGTGAAAACAGCCATATCTAATTAGAAGTGAAAACAGCCATATCTAATTAGAAGTGAAAACAGCCATATCTAATTAGAAGTGAAAACAGCCATATCTAATTAGAAGTGAAAACAGCCATATCTAATTAGAAGTGAAAACAGCCATATCTAATTAGAAGTGAAAACAGCCATATCTAATTAGAAGTGAAAACAGCCATATCTAATTAGAAGTGAAAACAGCCATATCTAATTAGAAGTGAAAACAGCCATACCTAATTAGAAGTGAAAACAGCCATATCTAATTAGAAGTGAAAACAGCCATATCTATTAGAAGTGAAAAACAGCCATATCTAATTAGAAGTGAAACAGCCATATCTAATTAGAAGTGAAAACAGCCATATCTAATTAGAAGTGAAAACAGCCATATCTAATTAGAAGTGAAAACAGCCATATCTAATTAGAAGTGAAAACGCCATATCTAATAGAAGTGAAAACAGCCATATCTTATTAGAGTGAAAACAGCCATATCTAATTAGAAGTGAAAACAGCCATATATAATTAGAAGTGAAAACAGCCATATCTAATTAGAAGTGAAAACAGCCATTTCTAATTAGAAGTGAAAACAGCCATATCTAATTAGAAGTGAAAACAGCCATATCTAATTAGAAGTGAAAACAGCCATATCTAATTAGAAGTGAAAACAGCCATATCTAATTAGAAGTGAAAACAGCCATATCTAATTAGAAGTGAAAACAGCCATATCTAATTAGAAGTGAAAACAGCCATATCTAATTAGAAGTGAAAACAGCCATATCTAATTAGAAGTGAAAACAGCCATATCTAATTAGAAGTGAAAACAGCCATATCTAATTAGAAGTGAAAACAGCCATATCTAATTAGAAGTGAAAACAGCCATATCTAATTAGAAGTGAAAACAGCCATATCTAATTAGAAGTGAAAACAGCCATATCTAATTAGAAGTGAAAACAGCCATATCTAATTAGAAGTGAAAACAGCCATATCTAATTAGAAGTGAAAACAGCCATATCTAATTAGAAGTGAAACCAACCATTTCTAATTAGAAGTGAAAACAGCCATATCTAATTAGAAGTGAAAACAGCCATATCTAATTAGAAGTGAAAACAGCCATTTCTAATTAGAAGTGAAAACAGCCATATCTAATTAGAAGTGAAAACAGCCATATCTAATTAGAAGTGAAAACAGCCATATCTAATTAGAAGTGAAAACAGCCATATCTAATTAGAAGTGAAAACAGCCATATCTAATTAGAAGTGAAAACAGCCATATCTAATTAGAAGTGAAAACAGCATATCTAATTAGAAGTGAAAACAGCCATATCTAATTAGAAGTGAAAACAGCCATATCTAATTAGAAGTGAAAACAACCATATCTAATTAGAAGTGAAAACAGCCATATCTAATTAGAAGTGAAAACAGCCATATCTAATTAGAAGTGAAAACAGCCATATCTAATTAGAAGTAAAAACAGCCATATCTAATTAGAAGTGAAACAGCCATATCTAATTAGAAGTGAAAACAGCCATTTCTAATTAGAAGTGAAAACAGCCATATCTGATTAGAAGTGAAAACAGCCATATCTAATTAGAAGTGAAAACAGCCATATCTAATTAGAAGTGAAAACAGCCATTTCTAATTAGAAGTGAAAACAGCCATATCTAATTAGAAGTGAAAACAGCCATATCTAATTAGAAGTGAAAACAGCCATATCTAATTAGAAGTGAAACAGCCATATCTAATTAGAAGTGAAAACAGCCATATCTAATTAGAAGTGAAAACAGCCATATCTAATTAGAAGTGAAAACAGCCATTTCTAATTAGAAGTGAAAACAGCCATATCTAATTAGAAGTGAAAACAGCCATATCTAATTAGAAGTGAAACCAACCATTTCTAATTAGAAGTGAAAACAGCCATATCTAATTAGAAGTGAAAACAGCTATTTCTAATTAGAAGTGAAAACAGCCATATCTAATTAGAAGTAAA
>JASIRB010004192.1:0-20414 GCA_030323885.1 Branchipolynoe longqiensis | reverse complement strand
ACAACCACACACCTCACCCGACCATACAACCACAAACCACTACTACTACATCCCACCACACACCACCACCAACACCATACACCACCACGCACCACCATCATCATCATCACCACCATCACTACACACCACCACCCTCCACAACACACCCCACTCCCCACACACCACCACACACACCACCACCACCACCATCATCAGCACCACTATCACTGCACACCACCACACTTCTCACCACCATCACAAACCAATACTATTACACACCACCACACACCACCACCAACACCATACACCACCACGCACCACCATCATCATCATCACCACCAACACTACACACCACCACCCTCCACCACACACCCCACTCCCCGCACACCGCCACACACCACCACCACCACCATCAGCACCACTATCACTGCACACCACCACACTTCCCACCACCATCACAAACCAATACTAGTACACACCACCACACAGCTCACCCCATCATACAACCACAAACCACTACTACTACATCCCATCACACTCCACCACACACCGCCACACACCACACACATCACACACCACCACCAACACCATACACAACCACGCACCACTACCTTCACCACACGCCACCACACACCACCACGCACCACCACCAAGTCAACTGGAGTCCAAGTGGCCGCCGCCTCTCAGCATCGGTCTGACCCCATTGTAAAAATATACGGATTTTCGGTTTGGAATTATATATTGGCAGAGAACATTATTATTCTTGGGCGACGGAGTGGGGACAATGTTATGTAAACTAAAAGTAATAATATCCCACTCCCATGATGACAGGATATAAGCTGTGTGAAATATATGTTCATATATTATGTCTCAGATTAATCAAGAAATGTTCCTATATAAGATTCAGTACATGATTGTTGAAATGTTTCTCTATGCATCCATAAAGAGTGCAATTGGAGAAAAAAAACATTTTAACACTGTATGCAGCTACCTGTCCCTACATGACCACTGGGTGTGCACACCAGCCTAATTTGCATGTACACACAGGGCACCACCGGCAGCTGGGTTGAGTGACAGCCACCCCTACTGGGGGGCGGGGGGGGGGGGGTGCCACCCACCCTGACTGTGGAGGTGCCTGATTGGCTGACTGTGGACTGCCCAGTCAACTGCATCCCATTCGCCCTCTGACCACACTAGCCTCAAACCTGAGATCCTTATTCTAGACTCTGGTTCAGACACACTGAAGAGAGATCACCCAACTCCTGGCTCTTGAGCGATGCACACCTACTCTTGAGCAGGAACCCCAGACACTCTGTCTGATGCTATCAAAATTCATCTATTCCAATGGGTTGTAGGCACTGCGTTCTATATAGGCTAAGGTGGTAATTATAGTTTGTGTGGCTCGAGGGCAAGGGGAGTGGATGATAGGTCACTGGTAGGTGGACAGGAGTTGGTGTTATTAAAGCACAACTTCTCCACTGTTTATCTGTGTGACATGTCTTCATTCTTCCTTAGCATTGGTTAATGAGTTGATAGATAAGTGATATGAAGGGGAGAGTGAGTTTTTGTAGTATTATCAGGTGTCCCAAACGTGGCCGGGCATTCAGTAATATTATAACGTGATTATTTATTAGAATGATCAGGTGGCGGCGAGTTGGTGAAGGCAGCTCGCCCTGATTGTCCAGCGTTGAGTCGCCTGAACCTCGTTTTCCTAACAATTCATCGGCTAATTCCTTGAACATGTTTCTGGAACAACTCACCAGCTAACTCGGACAGAAATAGTATTAAACAGAGAGGATGTTCTCACTACCTGAGGTGGAACTCCTTCCATTTGGATGCCAGCAAAGGACACACTGTCTATCAACGTTGTATTAACTTTCTTAATGTTGCATAGATGGATGGTTTTGGGTTTCTGCCATATATTCTTTAGAGAATATATTGGTTTGAACATTACAATCTATTTTAGTTTGAAGTAACTTGTATTTTAAAGAGCTAACTCTGAGAATATTTGAAGTGAAATGATGCAAAATAACTTGTGTAGTGAATATTAAAATGCTGCACATCATAAAGTTGCGCACTGACAGGCTCTATATAATTGAGGTGTTATTCCTTCTATCCAGTTGTGAATGCGTAACATGTGCCAGACCAGTATGTCACTTTGTGCTCTGTGCTCTATTTTACCTGTTTGATCAAATGTGTTTTAAAAAACCCACAAAAACACCTATATACAAATATATAACTTGTAATTTTTTTAACTGGGTCGTTAAACAAACAAACAACCCCCCCCCCCCTAAAAAAAACCCACATTGGGCAAGCAGACTCAAATGCCGATATTTGTTATTGTTTAAGGAAACTTCGATGCTTTCCTTTGTCTGTACTCTCATACACGGACCAGGCACCCGCATTCCTCATCTAGATGTATAACTCAAAGACAAACTTCTGCCTTCTATTTCCTGGTATTCCGGATGCTTGATAAATTCCATATTTTACTAGTGGAATATTTTAATTAAATGTTTATATTGAATGTAGTTTATTCAATGAATTGAATCTAAGTCAGTACGTGAACACTGGTGTTCCAGCCATACATTATAATTTCCTGACTCATAATTGAAACTACAACAGTAACCTGCATACAATTTCAATTGGATAATACAAGTATTATAATGTGGTGAATATGTATTGACTTTTCTTTAATATGGCTTTAAAATAAAAACATTCTAAATATGCGAGGCATCATACACGTTACGAACGGAATTATTGTTATATTTCAATTAGCTCCAACTTACTATCATATTTCACTTACATAAACATTATGCAATACGGATCTATTTATTAATATGGGGTTTGAGCGCCTGCTAACTGGAATGAACAGTGCCCGAGTTGATGTTTCTGCTGATCAGCTTCCCAGCAGCCTGAGGGGATCAGATCCAATATTGCACTGATGCAGTCTTAACGACATTACATTAACGTCCAACACCTCAGCCCTTTTGAGCAGCAGAAGACAAAACTCCGCCACATTTTTAACATAATAGTATTATGTTAAATAATATTAATACCTTTACTCTACTCTCAGAGAAATAACAAAACACAGATACCTTTACTCTACTCTCAGAGAAATAACGAAACACGGAAAAATAAACACAACTGAGATCAATCCAATATAAATGTTGCTATACTGGGCAGGATGCTCTCTACTTATATCAACATACTTAACATTTGCATATTCTTCCGTATTCAACATACATATTGCTTCACTGATTAAACATCTGCACTGACCTCTCAAGTAAGGAGCCGCATACACAGGTAGGAGTGGATAGGGTGGTGACATCAAGGAACCTAGGTGGTGTAATGGTTAGGACAATGGCCCGGAATACCAGACATGGGGGCACAGTATTTCCCATTTTTATCACCCCACGACACATGTGCATGTTTTCACTTCAAATATCTACAAAAGTAACCCTTTAAAATAAAAATTACTGAAAACTGAAATGGAGTAGACACAAATGACGAGGTTAATATATTGATCAACTTAATATGGTCGAGACTAGACTATTCAACGTTAAAATAACGCCCTCACTCGCAGGACCCATTCTACGGCGCTATATAATTAAACCAGGACGTGTTATGTTTACAAATATTGGGGGCATGCTGCCGGTGTAGTAAGTTCAAAACACTACCCCACAAAAACACTACGGTAGTGTTTTGAACCTAGGTTCAAAACACTACCGTAGTGTTTTGAACCTAGTTGAAGGTAGGTTCAAAACACTACTGTGGCCACGCTCAAAACACTATGATTAAGTTCAAAACACTACCCTTAAGTTCAAAACACTACTCTAAAAAATATGTTATAATAGCTGCATATTCAGTTTCATTTGTTGTAGCGTGATGCAGTATGCAGTAAGGTGGGATAGAATTCAGTAAGGTGGGGCAGTAGGGGTTGTTGTTGTTGATTGTTGTTTTATGTCCTAGCAACATCTAAGGTCATATTAGGGTGGGCACCGACTTGTGACAGTGCACACTCATGGGCGAATTTATAGTAGGTATGTGCGAACATTTTTGAGAATGCATTTGATCTCAATGAAACATATACCAATGGAAAGAGCTTGACAGGAACTTAATCATGGTAACCATATTATTTTTCTAAAGTTAATATCAAGAAAATTATGTTGATTTGAAGTTGGGAAAATCAGCACCTTTTTGGCCCCTTTGTTCTATAGTAAAACTGCTTAAAGCTGTGAGTTTGCCGTACGTGCAGTGCAAAACTTTTATTTTATTCAAAATTAATAGAAATCCAGAACTGTAACCTTATAAATTTAATATAATCCTTTCGGTAAACATGTTTTCTATGTGTACCATGCGATTTGCTTCTAGGTGATGTGGTTTTAGAGATATTTCACTTTTTCTGTAGCAAGATTGCACATGACCATTGGCCAGTATGAGAGTTGTCCCTCTCATCTATATACTCTCTCTGGTAACATGTTCAACTGCAAACTCCTCGCCGCAACCATAGTAACCTGACGTGAAATGCCGTTCATCATATTCAACCATCACTTGTGGTTCAGTTAAATGTTTCCACTGATCATTTAATATATGAATTTCAAAATACATCAAGAAATAGTAATTACTCATAGTTTTCACTGATTTGAACCCATAAACAATATCGGCATGTTTATTACACAAATTGTACAATAAATATAATTTGGTTGTATACTTTATGCTCCTGCCATGTCATGAGTGTTTTGAACTTGGGTAGTGTTTTCAACGTACGTATGGGTAGTGTTTTGAACTTAACAGTAGTGTTTTGAACCTAAGTTCAGAACACTACGGTAGTGTTTTGAACTTAGGTTCAAAACACTACCGTAGTGTTCTGAACGGGGTAGTGTTTTGAACGTCCTACACCGGGAGTGTTTAGTACCGGCGGCCGCCGCTCTGTTGGTAAGGGCGCCCCGGGCGGGTTGCGGGCATGTAATCCACATTGTCACAGTCTCGTTACGAACCCGCTGGGTATTACCATACTGATTACACCCACTAATGAATGTGCCCATAATGGAGCCGGCTATTCCTCGGCACCCGGCACCCGGCACCCGGCACCCGGCACCCGGCACCCGGCATCCGGCACCCGGCACCCGGCACCCGGCACCCGGCACCCGGCACCCGGCACCCGGCACCCGGCACTCGGCACCCGGCACCAGGCACCCGGCACCCGGCACCCGGCACCCGGCACCCGGCACCCGGCACCCGGCACCCGGCTCCCGGCTCCCGGCTCCCGGCTCCCGGCACCCGGCACCGTCAGGTGGAAAAACGCCTCAGGCTTCCCAGCGACCCTCCCCCCTTCCCCCACCCTCCCCCCCACCACCTCCCCAATCCTGCTTCCTCCCCAATCCCCCCCAGACCACGCCCCTCACGTCGCGTTCCTAGTTCATGCCTTCAGTTATTACAATTGGATTAGTGTTTTTGTTTTTATCTTCGCCATCCACCCGAACCCCGTCCCACATTCTTAACGAAATGAGGGCAGAACTTGGCTGAGTGCATTCCACCAACCTGCATTTGAATATCCTCGCAGGAGGGCGCCACCTACATTTTAATCTTTAAAGAAAGACACTGCAGGTATTTTAACCTCTCTACAGCAGGACGTCACCCGGCTGTGATTAAACATCCTCAAAGAAAGATGCCACCAGTCTGTATTTAAACATCCCTACCTCCATATTTAAACATGCCTGCATACTGTGTTTAAACATCCCTACATCTAAGCATCCCTACATCCTATATTTAAACAACCAGCAGAACCAAACAAGCAGGAACCAGCAAAACCTGTGACAATAACAGAAGGAACCAAACCAGCAGAAACGAGCAAAATCTGTGACAATAACAGAAGAAAACAAACCAACGGAAACCAGAAAAACCTGCGACAACAACAGAAGGAATCAAACCAACAGAAACCAGCAAACCAGTGATAACAACAGAAGGAACAAAGTCAGCAGAAACCAACAAAACCTGCTAGAGCAACAGAAGGAACCAAACCAGGGGAACCCACGAAACCTGCGAAAACAATGGATGGAACCGAATCAACAGAAACCAGGAAATACAGTGGCAACAATGGAAGAAACTAAACAAGCAGGACCTAGAATATCCAGTGACAACAATGAAAGGAAGTAAAACCAGCAGAAACCAGTGACGACAGAAGGAAACAAACCAACAACAGAATGAACCAAAAATAGTAGAAGCCAACAAAACCAGCAACAACATGGAAGAAACCAAACCAGCACAAACCAGCAAAACCAGTGACAACAATGAAAGGAGCTACAACCAGCAGAAACCCTCAAAATCAGCGACAACAACAGAAGGAACTCAAACCGACAGAAACCAACAAAACCAGTGAAAACAAGGTTACAAACCAAAGCATCAGAAACCAGAAAAACCAGCAGCAATGAAAGGAACCAAAACAAGCAGAAACCAGCAAAACTAATGACAACAACGAAGGGAATCAAAACCATCAGAAACCTGCAAAACCAGCAAGAACGAAAGGAACCAAAACCAGCAGAAATCAGCAAAACCAATGAGAACAATGAAGGGAACCAAAACCATCAGAAACCAGCAAAACCAATGACAATGAAAGGAACCAAAACCAGCAGAAACCAGCAAAACCAGCAACAACAAAGGGATGCAAATGTACCAGAAGCAAAATAGAACTTGACAAGTAAAAGAGCCAGTAAAAACTATTAATTAAATACAAGATGAAAAGGAGATTAGAAAATGTAGCAACTGACGTGAACATCGCCACTATTCGGATTTGAAATGTGTTTGTTTTAAATGTATTTGTCAAAACGGTCGGTCAGAAGTTAGTTTCGGGCCGCAGCTTGTACTACTGCCACGACATAGTAATCACGCCTGTAGGACAATAACTACAATCTAATCCCCAGATAATATGACCACACGCTCCACCCAGATTGCAATTACCCACGCAGCCGTACATCACCAACAAATATTCGCCCACATTTCGGAAAATTGTGTGAGATAACAAAAACCTCAAAACAAAGCCACCTCCTCATAAAACAGAACCCTGCTTGTTGCTAACCAAGGTGATGCCGAATACAAGTACAGGTAAGTAATAATGGCGAGATAAGTTACTGGGCAGAGACCCTCAGTTCGATGACCACTTTAGGCTGATGATATGATAATTACTGTCATAGGAGAAGTCGGAACACGCATAGCTGCAAAGTGACCAGATACACGCAGGAATATGTTTTGCGAGGAATTGGTGTCTCTTTGTTTGACATGGTTTTTAATCCTTTGAAATTTATTATTTTCAATGCTGAGGCACTGGCCACAGCAACAACCGTGTATACAAATAGGACATGTTGCTGTATAATAGTTGGCTGGTTGTTGGAGTTTTACATCCTGGCAACATCTAAGGTCATATCAGGATGGGTACTGCCTTGGGATAGTGCACACTCATGGTGACTTCATAGTGCTGCCCCACTGGGAGACCAGGCCACTGACACCATAACCCGATATCCCACTCAGTCACATTATCCTGACACTGAGCTAACCAGTCCTTGCCCTGTCCTAATAATGCCGAGTGCCAGGTTAGGAAGTGGCAAGTGTACATTTTATAACTCATCGATTTGACTCGACCAGGAACCAAACTCCCGACCTCCCGCACGCGAGGCCTGCACTCTATCGATTCGGCCACGTCGCCCGGTGCTGCTGTGTAATAAGAGCACTTGTGAGTTGGAGTGACAGAAAGCAATGGCAGATAGGGTAAGTGTAGCAAGCCATCACCTGGTGAGCTGTTAGCACCATCACACATCGGCTAGTAATACGATATTATGCAGATGTCTCACGTGATCATATAGCTTTTTCATACATCACCGATGCCGAACGGGACTGTTCCCGGTGCCCTCCGAGGTAGTCAGTCATTTGCTCATAGTGGGACTTGCACCATTTAACCAGTGCTACTTTCAATTTAGCCAACTTCTATCCAAACTAGTCAGATACTCTCAAATATCTGGCTATGGAGTTGGGGGAAAACAAGCTAAGAATACCTAAGTTCAGCTTAAAAACCACAATGCTGATACATGAAGGAATTAGCATATAAATGAATATAAACTTTGACTTTCATTATCGACCCACCCCACGCGCTCCTTTACCTGCTGCCAACAAACCAAGTTATCCACCATACACATTATTTGCCCAGCAAATTCGGAAATGTGTATCAGTCTGGTAGTATTGCTATAGACCGGGGGCCCTATGGTACTGGGACGGCTCACTCCCTATCTCTCCCATGTGATGTAAATTTTGCAGTGCCACCTTTGATCGACCCAGCTGCTGCTTGGTGTTTCACATGTAAACACATACGGTTATATCATGCATGAGACGGGTAAGTGTGAATACACATCAATATGAAATTGCTATGAACAGGCGCACATCATCGTCGGCATTGTCATCGTCGTCGCCATCATCACACATCTTTCACATGCATATATACATTTGTGTATATAATATAGCATCTGTTTAGCCAGGGGAACAGCTAGTGCACCAATTGGTGGGTGTGATCATTTTGATTACACAGTACAGGCTGAGTGAGCCTTCTTGGTATTATAGGGTCTTTGTATAAACATCATCATGCTGTCGGTCGCGATGCGACAAAGACTGCTTTCATTACTTGACTGGCGCTCTCCATTTAGCTCTCTGCTGTGAGAGTTGCGTCCATGAGTCGGTCTTAATGTCTCTCAGCTTCAGACTACTAAATGACTGAAACATACAATCCTCCAAGCATTGTTTTTCCCATCATTACTAACAACCTACTTACTCAAACTACTTCATGTAGTAAAAAAAAAACCTTCTGCTTCGGGAAATAACCTTTTTAGCATAACCCTACAAGCTAACCACATTTTATCTAACAAAATAAACAAACCATTCTACTAACACTCCATCTCAAAATGTTAACTCCAACAACATGATAGTTTTGCAATTCACAACATAGTAGGCATACACATCTATGAAGGGAAACTATGCACCTAACCACTCCATAATGTAAAGGTCTAATCATGTATGTATCAAGTGTGTATGAATACAACGTATAACTGCTATTTTTATATGTGAATTGTCAAACTATACCATATGTAAGTCTTTGAATTTTTAATATTGTTATTTCAGCTGATTTGAGCTAGCTGCTGATGACAATATCAGACTACATATACGTATATTGTAAATAACTGTATTGTCACATGGCTGGAAGTCCAGTGCCATGGTGCTGACAAAAGACTTTATTCAATGAATAAACTATATTTACAACAACAACAACAACAAACAAATTAATCTGCACTGGTCAATTTCCGAGTAAAAGCTAATTTACTTGTCAGTAGCTGTGAGAGGACCTAGAGGTAGCAATTGTTAGCTGTGAATAGAGCTGGGAGTGAAAGTCAGCAGATCTGAATAGAACTAAGGCCAACAATTAGTGATTGTGAATGGAATTAAAGCCAACACCTGAGCACTGAATGGAACTAAGGGTGACAATTGTTAGTTGTGATTAGAATTAAAGCCAACAACTGGTGGCTGTGAATGAACTAATGGTAAAAATTGTTAGTTATGAATGGAACTAAAGTCAACAACTGGTGGCTCTGAATGAAACTAAAGGTGACAATTCTTTTTTTTATAAATGGAAATAAAGGCAACAACAGTACTGGTGGCTGTCAATGGAACTAACGTCAACAACTGGTGACAGGGAATGGGACTAAAGTCAACAACTGATGCTGTCAACTTTTGACAGTGAGCCGCCCGAACAGCTCTATATGCCATATGCATAACTGATGGTTGTGAATGGAACTAATGTCAACAACTGATGGTTGCGAATGGAACTAAAGTCAACAACTAGTGGCTGTGAATGGAAGTAAAGTCAACAACTGGTGACAGGAAATGGAACTAATGTCAACAACTGCTGACAAGGAATGGAACTAAAGTCAACAACTGATGGTTGTGAATGGAACTAAATTCATCAACTGATTGTTGTGAATGGAACTAAAGTCAAGAACTGATGGTTGTGAATGGAACTGATGTCAACAACTGGTGCTTGTGAATGGAACTAATGTCAAAAACTGATGGTTGTGAATGGAACTGAATGCAACAACTGGTGGTTGTGAATGGAACGAAAGTCAACTGATGGCTGTGAATGGAACTAATGTCAACAACTGATGGATGTGAATGGAAGTGAAGGCGACACTAAATTCCACAAATAGTACTATAGTCATAGGCTCGTGGATGATTCATATCCTACAAGGCAAATTAGAGCGATAAAGGAAGGGAAAAGAGAAAGCAAACATGATGGCCATATTTATACACACAGACATTCTTTACTTTGTGTTACATTTCTTGATTGAGGAGGGAACATTTCATTTGAAGACAATTGGTCTCCCTTATTCCAAAGCTCGTTGCCCTACCTTAGTAATTCTGAGATCGTGGGAGCGTAGTCACAATTATGAATCTCTATATCATCACTTTAACTGGGCCTGGGTTCGAACCCTGGCTTCAATTCTCAGAGCCTACCACCCAGAGAAGGCGGGCACTCAGCTCATTTCGCCATACCATCTGATTCTTAATCAATGCTTCCCTAATCAGTAATAACGCAGCCAATCTATTCTGATTAAAGTGCAAATGAAACATACGTCTAAAGAGAAGAAAACATAACTTCACTAAGCTATGCTTATCAAAGATGCTGTCAACTGTCGGCAGTGGCGTGATGTTACTTCTACCGTTTGAGCCGCCCAAACAGCTCGAAGCGCCATTTTTATGAAGGTTGCCTGGCATATTGAGAATGCAAAAAGGTGATCTAAAAGGCCCCCACTGCCCACGACCTGTATTTGGATAGGAAATTAAACCACCAACCAATATGCCGCTTAGAGTCCTCACAGCCACACTTTGTTACTTCTTTAAGTTTGAGTAATATTTGTCTCCCCGTCTTCCTTTGGAGCTCAGATTATACCCTGCTGTTCTCGTACGTTTTGATTGTGTACCACCACACTTATTAACAATACTAGTAATAATCTAGGAGAGTGTAGTGTGTACTTTATGGTATATCATATCGCATGCAATGTATATCTTGCAAATCATTTCTACGCGGTGCGTTCACGATGTAATACCAGAACTTGTGATGACATTTATTTTTTCCCTTTGTCATTGCTGTATCTGGAGGATTAACTTGCACTCCTAATTTTGTCTGGTGTTCTGTCCCTCCGAGTAAACAGCTTCTTTATGTATGATATAGAACTTCTGTCAGTGATAAACTTCTATGGTATCTACATACCCAGCCACAGTTATTTGCTGAATAAGCTATCATTTACTAAATTAAAGGTGGATTGCATACCGGAACCTAGGTAGTCAAATTGTAAGGAGACTTGCCTCTGTCATGAATATTTACTACATCTTACCAACATGTCATGGGTATTTTGCAAACAAACAGCATACTCTGCCTACAGCATGACTCGAACCCTCATGTATGCTATTCAGAGAAAAATAACCTAACGATTAGATTATTTAGGCTGCCTGAAGTAATCATTCTTTTATTTAGTAAATAATAACGTATTCAATAAATAAACTGTAGTTTTATGTTTCAGTGCAGGGGCACTGGTCCGGCTATGCCATATTACATGCTACATTGCAATTACCTATATATCTATATATAGCACAGCACGTGACCGAATCGATACAGTGCAGGCCTGTGTCAGAATACTGTGACTGAGTGGGATATCAGGTCATGGTAATAGCGGTCTGATTTCCCAGTGGGGCAGCACTATAAAGTCACCATGAGTGCGCACTGTCACAAGTCCGTACCTGTCCTGCTATGACCGTGGATGTTGCTAGGACATAGCACTCCAACAACAAACCAGCTTTACCTATATAGTATAATCTAAGACATAGTAGTAGAGTAAAATGGGAATAGTGATGAAGCTGCAGAGAAGCTGATATCATCTTCAGTGACGGCGTTATTGTGCTGGGAGCGGACGTGTTATGCTATTGCAGCTAAAGGCCATGAATAGCAGCTAAAGGCCCTGCCACATTACAACGCATCTCGCAAGGGCACGGTACATGTGTAAAACACTTTTTTACGTCGAGATGTTTTGTTTGTTTGTTTATTGTTGTTTCACGTCCTAGCAACATATAAGGCCGTATCAGGTTGACAGTGCACACTCATGGCAACTTTATAGTGCTGTCCCACTGGGAAACCAGGCCACCGGCACCATGATCTGATATACCACTCAGTCACATTATCCTGACACTGAGCCAACCAGTCCTTGTCCTGTCCTAATAATGCTGAGCGCCTGGCTAGGAAGCGACAAGTATCAATTTAAAAGTCATTGGTTTGACTCGACCAGGTTCGAACCTACGACCCCACGATCCACCAGCACGGGAGACGGATGGTCTAACTCAATCGGCCATCCCGTCTGTGTGGAAGGGGAGAGTATGGAATGGGTGAATATGGATGGGGAGAGTATGGATGGGGAGAGTGGAAGGTGGATAATGTGGAAGGGGAGAGTGTGGAAGGGGAGAGTGTGGACGGGGAGAGTGCATAATGAGGCAACCGTGGATGGGGGAGGGTGTGGAAGGGGAGAGTGTGGCAGGGGAGAGTGGAATGGGGCGACTGTGGATGGGGGAGAGTGTGGAAGACGAGAGTGTGGAAGGGGAGAGTGTGGAAGGGGAGAGTGTGGGAAGGGGAGGAGTGTGGAAGGGGAGGGAAGGTGAGGAAAGGGAGAGTGGGGAGGGGAGAGTGTGGCAGGGGAGAGTGGAAATGGGCAACTGTGGATTGGGGAGAGTGTGGAAGACGAGAGTGTGGAAGGGGAGAGTGTGGAAGGGGAGAGTGTGGAAGGGGAGAGTGTATAATGGGGCGACTGTGGATCGGGGAGAGTGTGGAAGGGGGAGAGTATGGAAGGGGAGAGTGAATGGGGCGACTGTAGATGGAGGAGAGTTTGGAGGAGGAGAGCGTGGAAGGGGAGAGTGTGGAAGGGGAGAGTGTTGAAGGGGGATAGTGTGGAAGGTGGATAGTGTGGAAGGGGAGAGTGTGGAAGGGGATAGTGTGGAAGGGAAGAGTGTGGAAGGTGGATAGTGTGGAAGTGGAGAGAGTGGAAGGGAATAGTGTGGAAGGGAATAGTGTGGAAGGGTAGAGTGTATAATGTGGCGACTGTGGATGGGGAGAGTGTGGAAGGTGGATAGTATGGAAGGGGAGAGTGTGGAAGGGGAGAGTGTGGAAGGCGAGCGTGTGGAAGGGGAGAGGGTAGAAGGGGGAGAGTGTGGAATGGGGAGAAGGTGGGGGGGAGAAGGTGGAGGGGGAGAAAATGGAGGGGAAGAAGGTGGAAGTGGGAGAGTGTGGAAGGGGAGAGGGTGGAAGGTGGAGAGTGTGCAATGGGGAGAAGGTATGGGGGGGGGAGGTGGAGGGGGAGCAGGTGGAAGTGGAGAAGGTGGAGGTGGGAGAGTGTGTGGAAGGGGAGAGTGTTGAATGGTGGAGGGGGAGAGTGGGTTTTACTCTGAACTCTGCTTTCATTGCTGCCTAATTTTATAAATTAATTTTAGGGTTAAGAGTTTTAAATAAATACAAAGAAACATGATTGATTGATTGATTGGTGGTTGCTTTACGCCGTGTCGGCAGCATAGGCCATATTCACGGCGAGAAATGTTTGTTTTTTGTTCAAACCATCGCTTTTACATGTAAAAGCAGACAATCAATTATGTGCCAATAGACACTAATTAAATTAGAAAGCTCACAATCATATATCTGTGGTCAAGGGAAACAAATTCCCATAGAAAAAGAAAAGTTTCATTAATAATTAATAGAATCCATTTAGTAAACTATATAAGGTGGTACAGTCCAGCTGCCCTCAAAAAGGCTAAAATGTTTTCCTGTTTTACCTTAGTAAAAAGGTCATGCATACTGCCTGCAGTGTAGAACCGTTGGCGCAGGACAAAGAAACAAAAGGGGGCTTTAGGTTACTCAGTCATATGTACTTTACACACTGCGTGTCTGACTGCACTGTTGGTATAAAGTAACACTACTGCTGACAACGATAACTAAACGAGATGACGGAAGCGGATACTCACCCATGATGGCTGTAAAAGAATAGTGTCTGCAGGCCGACTCGTCGTCGTAACTCCGCTGGAACTTGAGAGTCTTTCCCACCCGCAGGTTCTTGGGCGGAGAGTGCAGGAACTGGTAGAACTGGTTCTGCGTGGCGCAAGGCACCGAGCTCCACGCGATCGGGTTCTGCTTCGGGAAGTACAGCCCGAGCACGTCGCCCTTCTGTAGCCGGATCACCTCCTCCTTGCTCTCCACCTCCTGGAAGCGCAGGTGCGTCGGGTAGAAGAAGTTCTCTCCGACGAGCGTGTATGTGTCCTCAAGCTCGGGGAAGGGTGACGGGCGCCACACCTGCAGGTTGACGGAGTGCTGCAGGGAGATGATGTTGGCGAACACCTGCCAGCCCTTGATGACGCCGTTCGCCAGCGCCGTCTGGGTCGGGTCCGGGATGATGACGGTGTTGGTGATGCGGTCCCGGTGTGGCCGCAGCTTCGCCTCGTGACCCAGGGTCCGTGAGTCTGTCGGCACGGGAGGCGGCGGCGGCGACGTCGGTGACGGCGGGGCGTTGGGGTGTCGGAGGGCGGCGGGGTTGTGCCCGGGGCCGCGGCCGGTGGGGTGGTCACGGGCCGTGGTGGAATTTGGCCGTCGGTGTCGGTAACAGCGGTGACGGTGTCGGTGTCACAACAGTGTCGGTAGCGGTGACGGCAGAGTAGGCAGGTGTCGGTGGTAGTGGTGTCGGTGGCCACAGGGGTGGTGATGGTGTCCGAATGGAAGTAGAAGAGAGAATAGTGTTAGAATATAAACTATGCAATATATAGTATTATAATATAAAATATACAATTGAAATTACCGGGTTTGTTATTGTACCCATGATGTTATTAGACGTTAACATAGTGGGATGTGTGTATGTTAGTGAGGTGAGGTGAGGTGATGATGGAGAGAGTATCATGAGAGGTGTGTGTAGGATGGTCTGAAGGTGCAAACAGTATTATTGGAGGTATGTAGGGTGGACTGATGGAGAGAGTATCATGAGAGGTGTGTGTAGGATGGTCTGAAGGCGCAAACAGTATTATTGGAGGTATGTAGGGTCGACTGATGGAGAGAGTATCATGAGAAGTGTGTGTAGGATGGACTGAAGGTGCAAACAGTATTATTGGAGGTATGTAGGGTCGACTGATGGAGAGAGTATCATGAGAAGTGTGTGTAGGATGGTCTGAAGGTGCAAACAGTATTATTGGAGGTATGTAGGGTGGACTGATGGAGAGAGTATCATGAGAGGTGTGTGTAGGATGGTCTGAAGGTGCAAACAGTATTATTGGAGGTATGTAGGGTGGACTGATGGAGAGAGTATTGTCGTGGGGGTGATGAAAATGGGAAATACTGCGCCTAGAGCGGGACTCGAACCCACATCTCTTTGCATTCCGGGCCAGTGTGCTAACCATTACACCACCTAGGCTCCCTGATATCAATACACTCCCCACGCCTACCTGTCTATGTGGTTACTTGCCTGAGAGGTCAGTGCAGACCACTACACTCGTCCCCCTGGAATTGTAAGTCTTGTAATGCTTACAATTACATACATACAGGCAATGCACTAACACATACATACACAGGGTAGGTTCAACAACCATACAGCGCAAAGCTTGTACAGGATCCTGATCACGGCAACCAGTGTCGTGGGGGTGATGAAAATGGGAAATACTGCGCCTAGAGCGGGACTCGAACCCACATCTCTTTGCATTCCGGGCCAGTGTGCTAACCATTACACCACCTAGGCTCCCTGATATCAATACACTCCCCACGCCTACCTGTCTATGTGGTTACTTGCCTGAGAGGTCAGTGCAGACCACTACAGTATCATCAGAGTGTGTAAGGGGGAGAGTGTGGAAGGAGAGAGTGGAATGGGGCAACTGTGGATGGGGGAGAGTGTGGAAGGAGAGAGTTGTGTGTCGGGTGGATTGAAAGTGGACAGCGTTATAGGAGTTGTTGGTATCATCAGAACTCACTGGCTGTTTAAATAATATTTTCTAAGAAGTGCATGCATCGTTCTATGTATATAGCATAGGCGGCTGACACGATAGGATCTATATAGTTGGGCAGAGGCAATATTATATGAGATGTGTGTGAATCTATTTTCTATCTCAAGATAGGTGTTGTTATGCTTAACTTGCTCTATATGCAAACATGCACCTGGTATGCAGACTAGGTGGGTTGTGAAACCTTTCTGAGCCTAAGAGGTTTTCTTTTCTTTTCAGTTTTTCTCCAAACTATTGCACAAAGTTGTAGTTGAGGGCGAGACAATTATTCCAATCACCTTGCCTATTTTCCCATAAAAAATCGTTTTCCTATAGAACTATTTATTATTGTTTTCTCTGTTTAGATTTATATGTAATATAGGTGGATAGCGTCCCAAACCATATTATGTTTCTTTTTATTCAACAAAAGCATTGTTGCAGTATAATGATGCAAATGATTAAGTTATATCTACTTCTGCAACATGCCTCCTGCCATTACCTAATTAATAAAAGCTAATGGAGATACCAACAAACCTAATGCGGTATGCCTTGCACCATTCTGTACTCAAACTTCCCTTTCAGTTATCTAAATCTAGAACAGACAATGTAATCAAATTATTTTGCAGTAACGAATCTACTAGGCTGGAGTGAGCATTGCTTGCATGAGTGGAGAACCACGTGACTGTCTGGCTGTTGCGTTCCAAAATAATGTTGGCCTATCTTTAGTTAGCATTTTGCCTGCGATTCACTACTACCAAACAACTTTTGGTGGAAGTATTTACCATTAGCCCAAAACTATTAATCCACAATTCATGATTTCACAAAATAATCTAAAATAAAAAAATCACACAAAATAGAAAAAAAAAACATGTTTGAAAATTAATAAAAAAAGCAATAACAAGAAGATTAAAACAAAAATTTAGATACCAGCACAAAATAATAATAACAAATTCAATAACATTAACTAGCTACAAAAAAAACCCAATACCTACAGCGAAAACAATGGTACCATCCAACTCAGAACGTATGCCCCTCATAACGACAGCGCGACCACAATTGCCATTATTCTTTATTTAACCCTAACTACTTTCCAAACGATAGGTTCCATACATACAAACTATGTCTAGTTATTATATTCCATCATTGTAATTGTGAAAATAGAACTTTGTGTCGGTCATGTTACGGTCCCTTTAACCCGTTCTCTTGTTCCCCACACTTTCTATTTCTCCACCCTGTTCCCTCTGCAGACCCCGCCCTCACTGTCGGCTGAAGGCGATGGTTCCTGTACACAACGTGCAGAGTTAATCACCCACAATGCCGCACAGGAACCAGAGTTAATCACCCACAATGCCATATAGGAGGAACCAGAGTTAATCACCCACAATGCCATACAGGAAACAGAGTTAATCACCCACAATGCCATACAGGAACCAGAGTTAATCACCCACAATGCCATACAGGAACCAGAGTTACTCACCCACAATGCCATACAGGAACCAGAGTTAATCACCCATAATGCTGCACAGGAACCAGAGTTAATCACCCACAATGTCGTACAGGAACCAGAGTTAATCACCCACAATACTGTATAGGAACCAGAGTTAATCACCAATAATGCCGCACAGGAACCAGAGTTAATCACCCACAATGCCGTACAGGAACCAGAGTTACTCACCCACAATGCCATACAGGAACCAGAGTTAATCACCCATAATGCCGCACAGGAACCAGAGTTAATCACCCACAATGCTGTACAGGAACCAGAGTTAATCACCCACAATCCTGTATAGGAACCAGAGTTAATCACCAATAATGCCGCACAGGAACCAGAGTTAATCACCCACAATGCCATACAGGAACCAGAGTTAATCACCCACAATGCCGCAGTCTACTCATGATTAAATCACCACATGTAGGAAACATCACTTCAGTAACGCACGGAGGTATGCTTAAACTATGTTCAAATTGCTTTTCAGGCTATAACATCTGCCATATTTGATGAAAGTTGACATATTTTGATTAGAGAAGCGTGGTACAGGCAGTGGGGGGGGAGGTCAAACCTAATCCTGGTGTTGTTTAGGATTGTGAAAACTAGTGACATTTATGTATAGTTCCCTTAGCTGCTACTAGAGGGCGCTTAGCATGGAGCCTCGCTTTAGAATGAATGGGAACTGAACGCCAAGTGGGTCTTCTGTGCACTTCCGGTGTAAGGTGGGGCTAAGCTGAAAGCGAGGCTCCAAGGACGCTGCCAAGCCGGCGATGCAGTCTAAGAAAAACAACAACCAAAACACGCACAAAAAGCCCACTCTTTTCCGCGTCTCATTCCATTTCGCTTACAAGTGTCCGCAGCGCCACCTGGTCCACTAGCGGAAAACTACCAAACTAATCCGTCCTGCCAGACTTCTTCTTTGTGCATGCCTTTCCCCCCCTGCCCCCCCCCCTCTCTCACTCTCTCCACCCATCCACCCTTACCATCCTACACCACTCTCTTGGGATTTTAACATCCCGTTCTTTTCATTTTTCATTTCCGCACCACCCACCTGATCTCCATCAGTAGAAACCCAACCTCTCCATTTCCGGTCAAGCAAATGACGCATCCTAGGGCGGTGGGAGTGGACGGGGTGTGGGCGGGTTCGTGGGCGGGTTGTGGGCGGGGTGTGGGGCGGGTTGTCAGCGAGGTGTGGGCTGGTAGGGCGAGGGAGAGTCGGGACGGGATGTGGGCGGGCTGTGGGCTGGGAGTGAGGCGGGGTGTGGTCAGGGTTTGGGCGGGATGTGGCGCGTGTGGGTCGGGGTGTGAGAAGGGGTAGTGCGGGGTTATGGACAGGGTCTGGGTAGGGTGTGGGCTGAGTGTGGCGTGGTTTGGGCGGAATGTTGGGCGGTTGTGGGCGGGGTGTGGCCAGGTTTACGGGTAGGGGAATGCCCTGGGAGGAGTGTGGGCCGGATGTGGGGGGGTGTGGGTGGATGTGCGGCGGGTTGCCTGGAATAGGGGTGTGGGTGGGGTTGTGGGCAGGGTGTGGGCGGGTTGTGGGCGGGTTCGGTGTGGACGGGGTGTGGTCGGGGTGTGGGCCAGGCGGTGTGGGCGGGTGTGGGCGGGGTTGTGGGTGGGTTTGTGGGCAAGGCGGGGTCCCCGTGGGCTGGGTGTGAGCGGGGTTGTGGGCGGGGTGTGGACGGGTTTTGGGCGGGTTTGCTGGGTGGGGCCTAGTGGCAGGGTGTGGGCGGAGTGTGGGGCGGGTGTGGGCAGGGTGGTGGGCTGGGTGTGGGCGGGTTGTGGACGGGTTGTGGGCAGGGGTGTGGGCTGGGTGTGAGCAGGGTGTGGGCAGGGTGTGGCGTGGGTGTGGGCTGGGTAGTGGGTGGAGGTGGGCGGGTTGTGGGCGGGTGAGGCTGGGTTGTGGGTGGGGTGTGGGCTGGGTGTGGGCCAGGGTGTGGGCAGGGTCTGTGCGGGTGGTTGGGGGGTGTGGGCTGGGATGTGGGCGGGGTAGTGTGCGTCTGACGCGGTTGTGGGTGGGGTATGGCTGGGATGTGGGTGTAGTGTGGGTGGGATGTGGGCGGGATGTGGGCGGGGTGTGGACGGGGAGTGGGCGGGGTTTGGTCGGGGTGTGGGCAGGCTGCGGGGGGGGGGGGTCGTAATGTGGACGGGGAGTGGGCGGGGTGTGGGCGGGGAGCAGGCCTATTTGCCGCTGGGAGTAAGGGGCCCAGTGTGAAGTGTGTGGATTCCATTTGTGTTGGGAATGCAGTAGAGGGATTTGTGGCTTCCTGACTGCAACATGAAAGGGTGCAAACAGACCGGGTCGGGGTGCTATTTATAGCCACCGTGAGAAAGGCATGTTCAAACCAGGCAGGTTTTGCGCATGCATACATGTACCTGAAGATGACTTTCCAAAGTTGCAAGACACAGCCATCACATATTTGTTTGTTTGTTTGGTCTTCCTCATTCCACTGCTCCTTGCCCTATCCTAATAATGCCGAGTGCCTGGCTAGGAAGCAACAAGTATCAATTCTTAAGTCATTAGTTTGACTCGACCACGGTTCAAACCCAGGACCCCATGATCTACCAAGCACGGGAGACGGACGCTCTAACTCATTCGGCCATCCCGTCTGATATCAAACTAGAGCAGACCGCTTAACAGCCAAGTTTAGTTCGATATCAATCCGCGATAATTCGGTTCTCTAACCTTAATGGTGGAAAGACAACATGTATTATTCATTACACTACTCTAATATTATGTTTATTAGTAGTTAGAAAATACCAAACTTATAATACTTTATTTTGGATTGAATAGAATTGAATGAATCCCGGACTACTTTCTTTTCCATTTCTGATATAGCTCGCTGTCCAAACCGGCCTGAATTGAAAGCAG
>JASIRB010003993.1:0-16173 GCA_030323885.1 Branchipolynoe longqiensis | reverse complement strand
TGTGTAAAACAATAGGGACCAAGGTAATACAATAGGGACCAATATACTAATATATGGACCGGGATACAAAGTGACCAGACGGAATGGCCGAATCAGTTGAGCGTCCGACTCCCGTTTTGGTAGATTGTGGGATTCGAACTCTGGTCGAGTCAAACCAATGACTTAAAAATTGATACTTGTCGCTTCCTAGCCAGGCACTCAGCATTATTAGGATAGGGCAAGGAATGGTTGGCAGGATAATGTGACTGTGTGGGGTATCAGGTCATGGTGCTGGTGCTCTGGTCTCTCAGTGGGGAAGCACTATAAAGTCACCATGAGTGTGTACTGGCACAAGTCGGTGCCCGTCCTGATGTGACCTTAGATGTTGCCAGGACGTGAAACTCCAACAACCAGCGACTGAGCTCAAAGAGGGCAGATGATGACAACAGAATGCCTATAAACACACTTTAATATCAAAGCCAATTCAGCCTGCGGCTTCACCCATCAAGATACATAGATCCCACCTACTCCATAATTGCCGTGGGAATTCTTGGAAAGCTAAAACACTAACAATAACATTAAAACATTAAAACATTTCTGCAAGTGTTTTTTATTTTTCTTAATTTCTTTAGGCTTTTTTCTTCTAAAGGGTTGTCGTTGATGCGAGGTTTTTATTTGCGCTCTCTCTCTTTCTCTTTCTCTCTTTCTCTCTCTTTTTAGATGTCTCAATGGCCAATTGGGTGCTGAAAACATTGTCACGTGACTGCTGTCCATTCCGGGCTTGTGGTACTAACTGGTTGTCGGGAAGCAGGAAGAGACACCTGGATTGTAGGTAGCACTTCATTTTGGTTGGAGTTTTATATCCTGGCAATCTATTCTCATATCCTGGCATCTAATGTCATATCAGGACGGGTACTGACTTGTGACAGTGCGCTGTTTGTTTGTTTGTTGTTGCTTTACGTCCAAGCAACATCTAGGGTCATATCAGGATGAGTACCGACTTGTGACAGTGCACACTCATGGCGACTTTATAGTACTGTGCCACCGGGAGACCAGGCCACCAGCACCATGACCTGATATCCCACTCAGTCACATTATCCTGTACAGAGCCAACCAGTACTTGCCCTATCCTAATAATGCCAAGCGTCTGGGTAGGAAGTGACAAGTATCAATTTTTAAGTTATTGATTTGACTCGACCAGGGTTCGAACCCGTGGGCTCGAATCCCGAACCCGCGGGTTCGAATCCCACGATCTACCAAAACGGGAGACGGACGCTCAAATTATTCGGCCACCCTGTCTGGTGTTTGTTGTTGTTGTTTGTTGTTGTTGTTTGTTGTTGTTGTTTATTGTTGTTTGTTGTTGTTTGTTATTGTGGGGTGTTGTTTGTTGTTGTTTGTTGTGTGTTGTTGTTGTTTGTTTTTGTCTGTTGTTGTTTCTTGTTTCTTGTTTTACCATTAGTTGATTAAGCAGGAGAAATTTAAATCACGGACTATAGACCCCTTTCAATGTTTATAAACATTGTGAATGCGCGCGCAGCTTGGCTGCAGAACGAATGCACACTGTCATTGAGTTTGACAGTAGGTGCAGTGCAAAACGTCAATATTATTCCAAATTAATAGAAATGCAGAACCCTAACCGTATAAAGTTAATATAATCTGTTTGGTAAACATGTTTTCTATATGTATTCCAAGTGGTTTGTTTCTAGGTGGTGTATTAGTAGGGCTGAACAAGTTAGAGCGTCCGTCTCCCCTGTTGGTAGATCGTGGGTTTGAACCCTGGTCGAGTCAATCCAATGACTTAAAAATTGATACTTGTTGCTTCCTAGCCTGGCGCTCAGCATTATTAGGATAGGGCAAGGACTGGTTGGCTCAGTGTCAGGATAATGTGACTGAGTTGGATATCAGGTCATGGTGCTGGTGGCTTGGTCTTCCAGTGGGGCAGCACTATAAAGTCGCCATCAGTGCGCACTGTCACAAGTCTGTACCCATCCTGATATGACTTTAGATGTTGCTAGGATGTAAAACAACAAACAACAACAACACTTTTTCTGTATGAAGATTGTTCACGGCCATTGACAATGCATTGACTCATTGAGTTTGCCAATACGCGCAGTTCCAAACGTAAATTTTATTCAAAATTAATAGATATGCAGAACCCTATCCTTATAAATTTAATATAATCTCATCGTTGAATATGTTTCCTATATGTGTTCCAAGAGGTTTGTTTCTAGATGGTGTGGTTTTAGAGATATTTCACCTTTTCTCTATGAAGATTGCTCATAGCCATTGAGTTTGCAGTGTGACAGTGTGTCGTCCTGCAGCAAAGCAGTGTACGCACTGACCTAAATACCTATGCTGACGTCATATGAAATAGGGCTTTTCGTCTTCCTCATTCCACTGCTCCTTACCCTATCTTAGTAATGCCGAATATCAGGCTAGATAGCAAAAAGTATCAATTTTTAAATCATTGGTTTAACTTGGCCAGGGTTCGAACCCAAGAGTTAAATCACTGACCCCCACAACCCTCCATCCCAACGTTCATATTTCAAACCTATATTAAAGGGGCTGTCACATTAGGGTTTTTTGCGGGAGCGTATGGCGGCGTAAGCGCGTTACGTCATATACGTCGGCATACGCCGTATACGCTACTCATACGCTACGCATACGCTACTCATACGCTACTCATACGCCGCCAGATGCCGCCAGATGCCGGCGTATGTGAAGTGTATGAGGCATACGCCGCCATACGCTTTCATAAATCCGTCCGTCCAATTTTTTTTGTGCATGCTAAAAAAAACGCGACCTATGAGGGCGTATGGCCCATACTGTCAAAAAATGTCACAGCACGCTCCCATACGCTCCCCATACGCTCCTCGTACGCTCCTCGTAGGTTCCACATACGCTCAAAACCATCCGAAAGGTCACCAAATGTCATCCATAGGCTGGCACGTGCAGGACCTACGTAGGTTTTCAATACGCTCCCGCCATACGCCGTAATGTGACAGGGCCTTAAGGTATATCATTTTCATTTGCTTGCCCTTGGAAAGATGGGTGATTTTACACTCGCATTATTTGGAGTATGAATCAACAGACTATTAAAGCTGCATAGTCCGATGAAAATATCAAATTTCCAAAACCAAAACAATTATCTAAATTTGATTCTACATATCTAACTTAGATACTGGTGCACTTATTAAACATTTGTCACCACATAGAAGGGAATACCGAGGCAATTGAATAGAACCTGTGACTGCAGAAGCCTAGGGGGGTCAGAGTTTTGACAAGCTTGCCAAAATTAATTTTGCATGGTTCCACTTCAAATATCTCAAAAGTTAGCCACTTAAAATAAAAGTTACTTCAAGCTAAAGTAAGGTACATAATAACGATCATTCTAATGTATTTATCTCAGAAAATTTCAGAAACTCAAAACCATCGGACTATACAACTTTAAATACACACACAAATAAGTATTAAGTCCTTACAAGATTGAATGGCCGTTTTGTAGGTCATGCGATATGAACCACCAAATTCGAACTGTGGTCAAGTCAAACCAATGACTTAAAAATTGATGTTTGTCACTACCTAGCCTGAAACTCGCCAATAAACTAGATCACGGTTCCGACTGCGCATGCGCTGAAAACGGCGTTGGGAGCAAAGCAACGGCGTACGGCCATTGAGTTTGCCTATACATGCAGTGAAAAGGGTCAGTTTTATTCAAAATTAATAGAAATCCAAAACCCTAACCTTATCAATTTAATATAATCTTTTTGATAAACATGTTTTCTGTATGTGTTCCAAGCGGTTTGTCTCTAGGTCGTGTGGTTTTATCAATATTTTACTTTTTCTGTATGGAGATTGCTCACTGCCATTGACAATGCATTGAGTACTCTGGCTATGGCTCTAACACTAGTCTGAGTGCCTAGATCTTTCTAAATCTAAATGCATATGGCATAAGATGTCCTGATTATATTGATGTAAATGCAATGCTGGATAAAAGATTAATATCTTAATTTATTATATATATTTTTTTAGTTGGTATTCTATGTTTCAAACAAGAGCTGAGATGAGCTGAAACTAGCACATGTCATATCTGCAGCCAGTGTATTAGCATGTGCCATGTGCTTTTGGGGGGGGGGGGTTGTTTTGCTCTGACCCATCCCACAATGCACCGCGCCGCTGGAACCGTGATGTAGTGTATAGTACGATAGGGCAAGGAGCAGTGGAATGAGGAAGACCAATCGTCTGCGATTGAAATTTCTCCTGCTTAATCAACTAATGTACCACAAACAAACAAAAAGATTCCAAAACATATGTAACATACAGTTTTGAAAATGTGATGTTTCATCAGATTATACACACACCGGTTCTGTATCAATAACTGTACAGGGTGGAATAGCATCGGATTAGAATCGTGGTTCACCGACATACCTTCATACACACACATTATAATAAATCAGAATTCAGCAAAAAGATTCCGCTGCACAGGTGGTGCCAGTGTTGCCAACCTAGAGGTACTGATAATTGTTGAGGTTTTGCGTTGAGAGCGTGGAACCTGAGTGGCGGCAGACGTGAGCTTTCTGGGGGGGGGGGGTCCAGAGGGGGGGGGGGTCCAGAGGGGGGGGGGGAATTGTCTTTAAATGGTTTTAAAATGGGCTATTTGAGGGCATTTCCAAGGGGTTATAGGCTGATATTTTATCGTATACATAACATGATATTTCATCATCATCATCATCATGCTGTCGACAAAGACTGCTTTCATTACTTGACTGCTGCACTCCTACATTTCATGAAAGCTGCCTGCAAAATTGTTGAAGTGGTGCTGGCTTTTGCAAGTTACCAGCGGCACTCTTTCGGGGAGCAAATAGATGTTTCACACCGGCAAGAACATGTCCATACAGGCGCAAAACTATTTGTCCCTGCAGTGGTTGGTCGGGAGATGTTGGGAGTTCCATACACCCTTAATGCTGCCACAGTGACATGGTTTTCTGTTCAGGGTTTGCTCCCTTAGCCTTCAGTTCTGTCAAGAACCTGTACCACAAGGCAGTGGTTAACAACTCTGTAGGGCAGGGGCGTCAAACTCCCTAAGGTATACCATGATATTTACTTGTAATTAATCAAAAGTACACTAATACAGGATATGAATTAGGAAAAAGCAAAAATAGTAACCAAAATGTACTTTATTTTGTAACTGTTGTTGTTGTTGTTGTTGGTGCCTTTGCATGAAATTTGTGGGATTCTGGGATCGATGCGTGACCCGTGATGTGACTGATCAGAACCTTCAATTTTCCGTGACTCTCACGAGGAATTTCGTAAGAGTTGGCAACACTGTGGCACAGGTCTGCTTGAAGTGGGCGATATTTAGTCAAAGCAGCTGACAAGAGGCTACCGGAAGTGAACATCTCGGGGGCATGACCCCGGCGTCTGGTTTGGGTTAGGTGTGACTTCTGTGACGGACACCGTGCTGCCACCTAGTGGTGCAAATTGTACTCGTGATATACGGGTCTCTAAACGCCTTAGTACCTTTGAACGCTGCCAGAGGGCAGGGTCACCCTTGCGAGTACCAACCATAATACCCTCATATATATATATATATATATATATATATATATATATATATATATATATATAGGTACCAGAGGAGGCCAGAGTTATACTCCACACACACACACACACACATTTATATATATATATATATATATATATATATATAATATATTATATATGTGATATATAACAAATTATGCGAGTATAAAGATACGTAAGGGTTAATTATTATTATTATTTGTTATACTCCGTAAGATCAATACTGTACCGGTGGCTCCAACCTTCCCTACTCACCTCCACCGGATGTAGACCAGTGTCAGTCGCACCGGAGGATTTGGTATAGGATGTATAATTTATTTTGCGTATGTTTTATAATTTATTATGGAATCACAGAGAAGAATACTGGAAGGGAAGATAGAAGGGAAAAGACCAAGAGGGAGAAGGAGAACAACATGGATGGACAACATCGCTGAGTGGACAGCAATGAGCTATGTGGAATGCGTGAGAGGAACGAATGACAGGAAGAGATGGAGGTCCATTGCAGCCAGCCTTCTTCGAGAAGACGGCACCCATTGATTGATGGGAACATAGGCAATGTATTCTCAGTTCCTCATGTACTATAATAACGAACTGTCTCTCTCTCTCTGTACCTCCCTGTCTCTCTCTCTCTATATATATATATATATTATAACGCCTACCTATGCATTCTGTACTGCGATTAGTTCCCTGAATTACCACCAACCACGATGGCGCCACCTGCATATACTTAATTATCTACCATCCACCAACACATCATCCATATTTCTTTCATCCATTTCTTCAAATTAATAGTTGCTTACGATATCAGCATGTCACATGTGAAATTCCTTAATTTTAGCACCATCCCTCAACTCCAAATTAAAATGTTAAAATTTGAAACCACCACCCCCCAAAAAAAGAAATCACATCCCTATTGTATTGACCTCACACCTCACCAACACCAAACATTGAAATAATGCTCCGCATGTTTAGTTGTTTTAAAAATAAATGATTTGCACCCAAAGGCAATATGTACTTAGTTAACTAAGCATACATAGTGGCTTAGTCCAGTCTGTGGGAAAGTGCATATAATTAATTATAAAAGATCCCGTACTGCTTATCGGAAAGAGTAGCCTATTTGGCGTGAGTGGGTTTCCTCCAAAGATATATGTCAGAATGACCATATGTTTGACTTCCAATAGCCGATGTTATGAAAATCAATGTGCTCTAGAGGCGTTGTTAAATAAAATAAGCTTTCCTTAGGAAAGCAGCAGCTGCTACCACGACACCGATACCAAATTGGCATTTCAATAGAAACCCACTTAAAGCTGCATAGTCCGATGAAATATCAAATTTTCAAAACCAAACCAATTATCTAGATTTGATTTGACATATCTAACTTAGATACTGATGCCCTTATTAAGCATTTGTTTCTGCATAGAAGGCAATACTGAGTCAATCTAACAGAACCTGTTACTGCAAGCTTGCTAAAACTAATTTTCCATGTTTGCACTCACAATATCTCAAAAGTTTACCATTTAAATTAAAAGTAACTTTGAACTAATGTAAATTAGATACTAGTGATCGATCTAATATATTTATCTCAGAAAAAAATACAGAAATTCAAAACTATCGGACTATGCAACTTTAAATAATCCACTGGGGACACAGTCTGTCTTCTTGTGTCCCATGAGGCGCCCTGCACCTGCCTACATCTAGGGGGGGCTGGCCCTTTCAAAGCACATTATTTTACCCAGTAAATATCTTTTTTTTGTGTACATTAATTGATTAAGCAGGGGAAATTTCAATCGCGGACAATTGGTCTTCCCCATTCCACTGCTCCTTGCACTATCCTAGTAATGCCGAGTGCTATGCTAGGTAGCGACAAGTATACATTTTTAAGTCATTGGGTTGATTCGGCCAGGGTTCGAACCCGGGGGTTCGAATCCCACGACCTACCAGAGCGGGAGTCGGACACTCAACTCATTCGGCCATCGTGTCTGGTCTAATATTGTATATACAATTTGTTTATTGACTCTGTGGTGGTCTGCACTGACCTCTAGGGCAAGGAGCCACATAAACAGGTAGGTGTGGGTAGGGTGGTGATATCAGGGAGCCGAGGTGGTGTAATGGTTAGTACACTAGCCCAGAATGCAAGCGGTGTGGGCTCGATTTGCGCTCTAGGCACAATATTTCTCATTTTCATCACCTCCCACGACACTGGTTGCTGTGACCATGATTCTGTACAAGCTACGAGTTGTATGTTTCGTGGACCAACCCTACATATGTATATGTACATGCATTGCCTGTATGTATATAATTGTAAGCATTAAATGACCCATTTAAAAGAATTACAATTCCAGGGGGGGATGAGTGTAGTACTAGTATTCTGCACTGAGCTCTCAGGCAAGAAGGCGCATAGACAGGTGGCTGTGGGTAGGGCGGTGATATCATTATCAGGGAGTCTAGGTGGTGTAATGGTTAGAACACTGGCCTAGCATGCCAGAGATGGAAGGGAGATTGTTTGTTTTGTTGTTGTTGTTTTACATCCTAGCAACATCCAAGGTCATATCAGGATGGGTACAGACTTGTGACAGTGCACACTCATGGTGACTTTATAGTGCTGTCCCACTGGCAAACCAGGCCATTGGCACCATGACCTGGTATCCCACTCAGTCACATTATCCTGACACTGAGCACACCAGTCCTTGCCCTATCCTAATAATGCCTAGCGCCAGACTAGGAAGCGACAAGTATCAATTTTTAAGTCATTGGTTTGACTCGACCAGGGTTCGAACCCATGACCCAACGATCTACCAGGAGATGATCGCTCTTATGCCTGGTACACGCCTACCGTTTGTGCGCACCCACCTACCGAATACGATCTAAAACTGCCCGTTTCGCACACAAAAATTGCAAGGTGTGCGCTCCCCGCGCACACCTAGCGATTGCGATTCGCGCATAAAACCTCAGTTTTAGGGCTAAAACCGGCCGATTACGATTGCGATTCGCGATTCGAAAAATGAATCGGCCCGTTTTCAGTCTTAAGCAGGTCGGGTCGAGTCGCGAGTTTTAGTGCGCCAATCCTATACGGTAGGTGTGTACCAAGCATAACTCATTCGGCCATCCCGTCTGGTCATGGAAGGGAGAAGGGGAGGTAGGAAGGGGGACAGGAAGGATGAGCCGACCACTCCCACATCCCCTCCCACTAGATCCGCCCTTGCTAGTGGGGCGGGGGCGGGGCGGGGCGGGCGGGGCGAGGCGGTGCGGTGCGGGGCGGGGGTGGGAGGGGGCGGGTTTCCCGTGCACATACTCCTCACACACGGCCGGACATGATTGATGCCGGACAGTAGTTGCGGGGACAGCTGCACAGACCACCCTGGAGTAGGCGGCAACAGCACCACTTGGCGGGAAGGGTGGTGGTGGGGGAGAGGAGTGTGGGAGAGGGGAGTGGGAAGGGGGGAGCAGGAAGGGGGGAGGGGGAGGGTAGAGGGGATGGGGAAGGGGAAAGGGGGAGGGCGGAAAGGGAGCAGAGGGAGAGGGTGAGGAGAGGGGGGAGGGGAGGAGAGGGGAGGGTGAGGAGAAGGGGATGGGAGGGGGTGGAGGAGGAGGGGGGAGGGGTTAGGGGATGGGAAGGGGATGAGAAGGGAGGGCGAGGGGGAGGGGAGGGCGGAGTCAGGGGTGGGTGAAATTGACGTTAATTTATTAGTGAAATGTACACACAAATCTGCGCGCGTCAATCACAAACCAACAGGCCCCGCCCATTTGTCAGCTGGGTCACGTGGCTGGGCTGGGTTAGCTCCGTGGAATCACGTGGCGCATGCACCCACGTGACCAGGCTCAGAGGATGATGCCACCAGGGGGGCGGGTGTTTGGAAAGTTCAAGCCTTGGGTGATTGATGGTCGGTTAATTTTGAATGTTCTTCATCTTTGGCTGTGTAAACATCATAGCGATACGCACACGTGACCTCTGACCCATCTCTCTACAATGTGTATACTTCTTCTTCTTCTTCTTCTCCTTCTTCACCTGAGAGTCATGCCGCAATTAGTATCCTAATCCTTTCTTCTTCCCTTTTCCCCTTCTTCTACTTTATTCTTTTTCTCTTTCTTTGGCTCTTCTTCTTCTTCTTCTTCTTCTCATTCTCCTTCTTCTTCTACACCAGAGAGCTAGCTAGCCACAATAGACTACATCACGGTTCCGACTGCGCATGCGTTGAAAACAGCCTTGGGAGCAAAGCAAAGGCGAACGGCCATTGAGTTTGCCGATACGCGCATTGAAAAACGTCAGTTTTATTCAAAATTAATAGAAATCCAAAACCCTAACCATATCAATTTAATATAAACTTTTTGTTAAACATGTTTTCTATATGTGTTCCAAGCAGTTTGTGCCTAGGTGGTGTGGTTTTATCAATATTTTACTTTTTCTGTATGGAGATTACTCACTGCCATTGACAATGCATTGAGTCCTCTGGCTGTGGCTCTAACACTAGTCTGAGTGCCCAGATTTGTCTAAATCTAAATGCACTTGGCATAAGATATCCTGATTATATTGATGTAAATGCAATGCTGGATAAAAGATTAATATCTTAATTTATTATATATATTTTTTTAGTTAGTATTCTATGTTTCAAACAAGAGCTGAGATGAGCTGAAACTAACACATTTCATAGCTGCACCCAGTGCATTAGCATGTGCCATGTGCTTTTTTGGGGGGGGTTTGTTTTGCTCTGACCCATCCCACAATGCACCGCGCCGCTGGAACCGTGATGTAGTCTATTCAACAATTAATATCACCGGGCAAGCTGGCCGAGTCGGCAGAGCGCGGGCCTCGCGTGCGGAAGGTCGGGAGTCATTGGTTTGACTCGACCAGGTTTCTCACCCGTTGGTTTGAATCCCACAATCTACCAAAACTGGAGTCGGATGCTCAACACATTCGGCCATCACGTCTGGTCCCATCTATAAAGGATGCCACAGACATTTGTTGCCCCCCCCCCAGGTCTTCTATTTACAGTCCTCTCTTTCACAATCCCCCGCTTGCCCGCTTAAAAAGTCTAGTAACAACAAGTCTCAGTAAACAATTAAATAATTAGTTGCAGATGGAATCGGAACGACACCATCACACCCTCATTTCCAAATACATCATCTCTACCTGGTTGTAGGAGAGGACATCTCACCAAAATGTGATGCACTGTCAGTATACACCAGCAGTGCTCACACTGAGGTGGACGGTCCCCAGCCAAACACAATTATAGCATCTGTTTAGCCGGGGGAACACCCAGCGCACCAAGTGGTGGGTTTGATCATTTTGATTACATAGTACAGGCTGAGTGAGCTGTCTTGGTATTATAGGGTCTTTGTACAAACATAGACACTAATAAAGTCTGTACTAGACTACTAAATGACTGAAACATACAATCCTCCAAGCATTGTTTATCCCATCATTACTAACAACCTACTTACTCAAACTACTTCATGTAGTCAAAAAACACACCTGAGGTATTAACCTTTTAAGCATAACCCTATAAGCTAACCACACTCTATCTAACAGAATAAACAAACCATTCTACTAACACTCACTCCATCTCAAAATGTTAACTCCAACAACATGATAGTTTTGCAATTCACAACATAGTAGGCATACAAACCTATGAAGGAAAACTATGCACCTAACCACTCCGTAATGTAAAGGTCTAATCAATACACATGTATGTATCAAGTGTGTAGGAATACAACATATAACTGCTATTTTTGTATGTGAATTGTCAAACTATACCATATGTAAGTCTTTGAATGTTTGATATTGTTATTTCAGCTGATTTGGGCTAGCTGCATATATTGTAAATAACTGTATTGTCACATGGCTGGAAGACCAGTGCCACGGCGTTGACAAAAGACTTTATTCAATGAATAAACTATATTTACACACAAAAAAAGAAGAAGAAAAGACCATATGACCAATATGGGAGCAGCAGAGGATAACCTCGCCCCGTCTCGACCATCTGTAGGAGGACTGCCAATCTCCCAAGACTGGCTTCACAGATTTGATTGATTGATTGATTGATTGGTGGTTTCTTTATGCCGTGTCGGCAGCATAAGCCATATTCACGGCGAGAATTGTTTGTTTTTTATTCAACCATCGCCTTTACGTATAATGTAAAAGCATACAATCAAGTATGTGTCAGTAGACAGCTATGAACGAGAGACAATTGTTTATATATCCGATAAAAACAAAGATCAAAGCATTCACATAAAAGCACAACACAAAACTAATAATTAAAAATAAAAATACAAATAAACAACGGGAAGTATTACTGGTAAGTTTGTATCTGAATATTTGTGTGTGACTTTGTGGAATTCAACTGATTGATTCTATCAATCATCACACACAAAGGAAAGAATAAAGTAGACATGGCAATGGTCAACACTGTACGGCGTATTATTACTGATCTCACACACCGGACGCGGTAGAGCACAGGCTTCCCGTGTGGAAGGTCGGTAGTTCAATTCGCAGTTGAGCAAAACCAATGACTTACAAAATTGATATTTGTCACTTCCTAGCCTGGCGCTCGGAATTAATAGGATAGGGCAAGGACTGGTTAGCACAGTATCAGGATAATATGACTGAGTGGAAAATTGGGTCATACTGCCACTGCCAGCGGCCTGGTTTCCCAGTGGGGCAGCACTATAAGATAAAGTCGCCATGAGTGCGCACTGTCACAAGTCGGTACCCGTCCTGATATAATCTTAGACACGGTGTTCTCTGTGGCGGAGTGGTTAGAGTGTCTGACTTTTTTCTAGGTCGGACTCCTAATCTGAAGGTCAGTGGTTCGATTCCCCGTGCCCCCATCTCTGCCAATTTGGATTTCCACCGCTGTGTATAACTTACAGCGTCATCAAAGGCCAGTTGCTCTCATACCATGTCTATGTGGTGTGGGAGGTTAAAAATCCCTTGGGTCGGTAAAAGTGTAGACTCCGGCTTTCTATCGACAAACTGTCTAATGGTGAAAACAAGTCTATTCAGACTTATCCATGATAGGCAGTATAAATCTTCAAGAAAAAAAATGTTGCCAGGACATAAAACTCCATACAAAAACATCTGACTGCTGAAGGCTCTAAACTAACCATTTTTCCATTGAAGCATACACAAAGCATATACATAAAACTAAACAATCTACCCCAGGAACCAATGAAGAGCGTAGCCATTAGAGAGGTTTGTTATGTGCAAAAATGGTTAAACTTGCATAGTCCGCTGGTTTTGAATTTCTGTATTTTTTCTGAGATAAATATATTAGATCAATCACTAGTATCTACTTTACATTAGTTCAAAATTACTTCTATTTTAAATGGTAAACTTTTGAGATATTTTGAGTGCAAACATGGAAAATTAGTTGCCAAAACTCTGACACCATAGACTTCTGCAATAACAGGTTCTGTTAAATTGACTCAATATTGCCTTCTATGCAGAAACAAATGCTTAATAAGTGCATCAGTATCTAAGTTGGATATGTCAAATCAAATCTAGATAATTGGTTTGGTTTTGAAAATTGGATATTTCATCGGACTATGCAGCTTTAATTACCCATCAAGAAGGGTAATTGTGGACCAGAGGGCAGAGAGCTGGAAGGCGGCTGGAGGCTGAGTGCCTGAGGGAGGCCGGCGGGCGGCCTTATAAGGGGGAAAGTGAGCAGTGGCAGGAGAGGCGTGAGTCGCTCAGGGCCGGGGGAGGGCGAGGGTGAGCAGCGGGCGTCGCGCGAGGCGCGAATGCTGGGTGAAAGCCCGGGTAGAGGGGTGAGTCGCTCTCCCTTCCCTCGCATCAAACGAAATGCTTCGCATTACGACCGATGCGCGAGAAGGAAGAACAGAGGCGGATGTGGGAAAACTGAGGCGTTTATTGTGACGCCTCGGGCAATATACAGAGAACAGTGAGAAGAAACAAAAACATATGAGAAAATGTAAGGTAAACGGTACAAGCAGGGCAACAGAGGAGGTAACACAGGCTGAGGAGGCAGAGAGCAATAAGAGGGGCTCATGAGGAGCAACAGGCTCGTGAGGAGCAATACAGTAAGGGGCTCATGAGGAGCAGAGGATAAATAGAGGAGGGGCTCAGAAGGAGCAGTGTCAGAGTTGGTAGAGGGGGGGCCGAGGAGCCCTCCGCCAAAGAGTAAGGAGAGGGCTCGAGGCGCGCCCGAGGCGGGGGCGCGGGGCGCCCGAGGCGGGGCCCGGAGAGGCAGGCCTGGTTGAGAGGAGGGTCCGGGGCCTACGTGGAAGGGGAGCGGGCGGCCAAAAAAGGGAGGCCCGCTCCTGAGGCCCGGGGGGAGGAGGTCCGGCGAGGGTCGAGCAGGGGGGCAGCGAACTCCTCAGGGCTGGGCTGGGTGGGTCTCTCGTGAGGCTGGGCTGAGTCGTCTGAGGTGTGAGGTGCGAGGTGATGATCCTCGGCTTCTTCTGGGCGGCGTTTCGATCGGTGTTCGCTGGGAGGCCGTCGGTGGGAGTCGCGGGGCTGTCGGGAATGGTTGGGGTGAGGCGCCGGGCTAGGCCCCCCGGGCCAGCCGGGGGGAGGCCGGCGGATCAAAAATCCGCCGAGGCGGCCGGGGTCTGGCGCTCACGGGCTTGCTTGGTGCGGCATCCGGCCTCGCTGTGCATTGTTAATATGCGCCGCACGTTGGCGCAGTACGCACAGACGTGCCGGCGCCTGTCTCCCACCTCGCCGTGAGCCTCTCCGAGGGGTGCCCGATCGCACGAGGCGGGATCGCGATTCCAAGCGGAGCAGGGAGCCCCGTGAGCGTGCCTATCGTAGGCGGTGCGGGTGTCGGCTTGCTGCCGGGGCAGGTGTGCGCCTCGGGCCCCATCGTCGCCTCGGGGAGCTGGTGTTGCCGGGGTGGTGGGCGTGGTGAGGGAGTCGACCCTGAGCGCGTTGAGGGCCACAGGGTCATGCCACCCCTGGGGGAGCCTTCCGTCCGCGATCCAGGAAAAGATGGTCTCCGAGTACCGGCGGACGGTCGGCCAGGGGTGGATGAGGACGTCTCTCATGAGGGTGAGGTGGTGTTGGTGTAGGCCCTGGAGGGAGTGATCCGGGAAGGATGGGTGGTTGACCATGGAGAGGAGGGCGAGGCTGTACTCGTCCTTGGTTGCTTCTCCGAGCTTGACTGCCTTGCGCCCCGCACCCCTCTCCACGAGGTCGCAAGGGAAGAGGTAATCGGCTGGGATCCCTCGGCGGCGCACGGTGCGATGCGCCTCGGCGGATGCGAGGATCTCGCGGACCGCGTCGGCCGCGGATGCCGGGCTGTACTCCTCGGGATCCTGGCGGTAGGTGGGCGGTGGTGCTGAGCTGGCGTGGGCGCGGGTGTAGCCCTGGTACTGTAGGTGCGGGCCTCCGGGCTGAGTCGCTTGAGGTGGAGGCGGCGGCCGGCTCCCGGCTGCGGCGTACGCCCGAGGTGCCGGGACGTGGTGCAGGCTGCAGGCGGGCTCCCGCCTCGGCGTGGGCGGGGGGCTCCGCGGGGCCCCTCGGGCCTCCCCCCTGTCGTCCAGGTCTCTGTCCATGCGTCTGGTGAGGCGGGTGATGGCCTCGATGAGGAGGGCCGTCTCGCTGCTGGGCTGGCCCGAGGGTGCTGCCGGGGAGGTCGGGGCCGTACAGGGGACGGGGCTACCCGGGGAGCCCGAGGAGGGTCCTGGTGTGGCCATCCCGGAGGTCTTGGAGTTTCTCCGACTCTTCCCTTTGCCGCGGCCGGGCATGGTGCAGGGTCGGCAGAGGAGCAGCGGTCCGAGGTGGAGTAGAGCCAAAGAAGAAGAAGAGGGCAGAGAGCTGGAAGGCGGCTGGAGGCTGAGTGCCTGAGGGAGGCCGGCGGGCGGCCTTATAAGGGGGAAAGTGAGCAGTGGCAGGAGAGGCGTGAGTCGCTCAGGGCCGGGGGAGGGCGAGGGTGAGCAGCGGGCGTCGCGCGAGGCGCGAATGCTGGGTGAAAGCCCGGGTAGAGGGGGGGGGTGAGTCGCTCTCCCTTCCCTCGCATCAAACGAAATGCTTCGCATTACGACCAATTACCCATCAAGAAGGGTAATTGTGGACCAGGAAGCTAGCTCATAGGTAGATAAATGATACTGTCTCAAAAGGTGCTAAGCAATATGGGACAAAACTTTGTCCATTGTAACGACCATCATACTATCTATTTATGCATTTGCTCAGGATAAACTGATTTGTTTTGTACATGGTGTTTCATAATCCCAATTGAATACATATTGATTTGAAGCAAATGTCCTTGTGTTTTCAGTGTAACCGTTTCTGTGCTGTTTTGTGTCAATCGTTACAATGGACAAAAAAACGAAGAGTTATCACCTTTTGAGACAGGCTCATATACACTCGCAAATAATCATTCAAGACAACAAACCACAAACTAATGACTATTGCTGTTCAGCATTGAAAACAAGTTCTATTATAAACTTATATGTTAAGCACAGGGTAAATAAACCATCATTAAACAAAAAAACAACTTAAAACGAGACAAATCACTGCCGGTGCCAGCGAGGCGTCCACTGCCGCGTTACTATGGAAACGGGAGGAATGGCGAGCAGAGGTGAAAACACATGTCAAAGCTGAGGAGCTGATGAGGGAGGAGGATGGGTGGTGGTGGTGTTGGAGGTGGT
>JASIRB010003981.1:0-14903 GCA_030323885.1 Branchipolynoe longqiensis | reverse complement strand
ATATGTAGATACAGTGAGTGGTGGTTACAGTGTGCAACGGTGGTGGCGCCACCATCGGAGCTGGGGTTGGGGAGGCTGGAGCAGTAGATGACTATGACAGACTCCCTCAGTCCATAGAACTGAGTGAGTAATGAGGGACAGGAGGGATATTCCTGGTTATTATACTCGTATAATTCTTGTACAGCATATGTACATAAAATATTATATTTATATACATATATATATGTATATACATATTATATATTATATATGGGTCTTTCTCAGAAACTGTCTACCAGTTTCGTGACTTGGAAACCAATAGCAGAAATAATAACAGAATCCATATTCATCTCAAGGCTTATAAGTTGTGCATATGTCAGAGTTGAATTTCTTTTTTTTTACTTTTTGAATTTGATCTTATACCAATTAAGAAAACTGCTAAAATTAACTTGTAACATCCATTTCTATAACATCATTTTAATACATAATCCATAACATCAATTTAACACACACAACAAATTCAAACAAGATTTTATTGATTACAGATAAGCAAAAAAGATTCAGCCTTAAGAAGAAAAAAGTTGAACAAATGTTTGGTACATGCATGGTGTCGATATGCAAATTTTCATAATTTCACTTCAGCACAAAATCATATAATCATATTTTGGATACATTTTGTGGGATAGACTAAATATATGTTGTATTGGAAACATACTTAATACAGAGTCAACAATAACTATTTGGCTTATGGCATGAAAAGAATAGACAAAATCCTTAAAAATGTAATGTGGAAATCAAATATGTGTACACACTTTCTGAGAAGGACCCAGATATATATTTTCCCACACTTGGTGCTTGTCGCCACTTGCTTAAACAAGTACTGGAGCTGACCCCAAAACATCTTTGTCTTGTCCAAGGGTTTGCCCCTCACCAGCTTGGGGGAAGGAATAAAGTATATTCCTTTCGATCATTGTCCACCTTCTTCTTGGACCTGGCTACTTCCTTGCCTGTGTCCGTACAGACCGCTTTGAATACATTTTCCAAGTGTCTGTATGAGAGGAAATTGCTGGCAAGCTGTAAGCAGCGCAATCCCCCCATCCATCTCCCCACAAGGACGAGAAGTTATTCTCGGTCATCATTCTGTTGGCTATCTGTGATGGCTGGCAGTGCTGACAACACCGCCTTCTGCACAGTGTGTAGGACCCCTTAAAATTTCCTCTGGTCCTCACTTAGTTTCACATCACTGTCCATCTCCTTAATGACCAATTCTGGAACTCCTTTAATTCCCGTGAACCTTTCGCCCAGCTTTGTGATCACTTCAGCAGGCTTAGGGTGTTGAAGTGGCCCAGAATGGTCTTCCTCATCATCGTAGTGGTCAACATCTTCTTCCTTTACCACTCATTTTTGCATAATTCCCTGCATGCTGAGTCTCCGAGTCAGACTCCGTCGAAGACGAGTCCGACGACAAATCGGAAGAAGACGACTTCTTACTCTTCTTCGTCTACTTTTTCTTACTCTTTTTCTTCACCAGCGGCTTCTTTCTGTGAGCCCTGGTGAAGTCATCCCCATCTGATGAGCTTTCTTTCTTCTTGTGTTTGCGTTTTCCCGCCACCACAACCACCTCTTGGGGGAGGGGGGGGGGGGACTCTTCCTCTGAGGAATCTTAATCCCCAGAGTAATCCTCCCACTTAGGCAATGCTAAAGGTCAATAGTACAGAGGTAAATAACACAAGTTAATACCAAGTGTGCATCAAGGTGTTAAATCTGTATTCAAACCATTTTTAACACAGACATGTGTGAATTTGAGTGTCGTAGGTGAACAGTATGGACAACTAACCGCAACCATACGAGGGGTAGGGACCAGTATAGTCGTAGCCTCCCACACTCGCTGTCCAATAAACTTCTCCTACCTGTGACTTTTGTGGCTAACAAGTTGGAGAAAATACTACGGGATTCGGAGGTACGCCTTAACATGTTGGGGAATCTTAAAGAAACCCAGGAATAAATCCTAATGATGTTAGTGGCTCCTGTGAAACATCTCTCTATTTGGCAATGGGCAGCATTACAAAGAACAATAGCTGCATTGTTCTAACGATGTTACAACATATCATAATTGACCTGAAAATCAGTTAATATTCAATAGCAAGTTTTAAAAACTTGATGTATGTGAATGCTAACAAGAGCTACACCATCGTATCCATTCAAAAATGATAATAACCTGTTTGGTATAGTAGTTTGTGTAGAAAACAGCCGGAGCTACTCAACAAACCTCCTCCCATTGTGTGTAGATTATACTAATTGCCAGACCCGGATGTGCTTCCTTCTCCCTGGGCTACGAGTAGCCAGAGGCGTAGTACCGAGGTAAAATATATACATATATATATATACTTACAAATACACAAAAACTTTAGTCATATTTCAGAGACATCCACAGGATACAAGAGAAAAGAAAGTCAATAAATGCCTTGTGCCATGTTGCCTGGCAAATTGCCAAATTCTCATGCGTGGAAACACGTCATGTGGGAACCTCTAACCCACACGCACCGATCCCCATCCTCTTGCAGGCCCACCATTCTGCAAGTCACCTGTAGCAACAGACCATCATGTGCATGTTCTCCAGCACCCACCCCCACCCCCACCCCAACCCCCTAGCTCTCCATCAGCACCCCCATTCAATTAACACTAAAGCTGAGATTCACTATATGCGGTATGCGGTATGCGAATATGAAGCGGCAAAAAATAATAAAAGCATGTAAACACACAGAAGTGCCTTCATTATGTCTGAATGTGAATGCAAATGCGAATGCAGCAAGTGAATCGTGCCATGGACCAATTGGTGCGAATGTGAATGCGAATGCGAATGCAAATGCAAATGCAAATGCAAATGTGAATGCAAATGCAAATGCAAATGCAAATGCAAATGTGAATGCAAATGCAAATGCAAATGAAAATGCAAATGCAAATGTGAATGCAAATGCAAATGCAAATGCAAATGCTGCTGCATTTGCCATAGAACAAACAGGAACTTTTACTTTCCTTCAATAATTTTAGAGCAAAATATCCCGAAAATGGCATTGGTGTCTATGCTGCATACCGCATTCACATGCTGCTACTGCATATATGGAATCTTAGCTTAAGGATGTAGCAGTCAGTCACTACCGCTACCGTCGTTACACTCTCCAAGCGTTGTGGCGCGTCAAGGGGGCGGGTGGCTGCGGGTGGAGAGTGGCTGGAGTTGAGTGGGAGCTGGCGGTGATGTGTCTGACTCGTTCTGGTGCCGAGAGGCTGTCTACTACAGGTAATGCCAACCGGCGCGTCGAACTCGCACACTGCATTGTTGCCGTAAGGAAATGAAGCTTTTTTTATTTAACGATGCCTCTGGAGCACATTCATTTTCGCAACATCGCTTATTGGACTTCAAACATAGGTCATTCTGACGTATTTATTTGGAGGAAACCCGCTGCCGCCACATAGGCTACCTTTTCCGATAGGCACCAAAGGGTCTTTTATATGCACTTTCCCACAGACAGGACAGCACATACCACCGCCTTTGATGAACCAGTTGTGGACCACTGGTTGGAACGGAAAATAACCCAAACTGCAAATGGGTCCACTGAGCAGGATTGATCGGATGACACATACCTTTACAGGTGGATGGTGACGTAAGCAAACCGCACCACCAAAGCAAGGGTGCTACTTTAGTACGCTGAAAATATGTATATGTATGTGTATATATGTATATATATATATATACATATATACATATATATATATATGCTGCATAAGAATTATACGAATATAATAGCCCAAAATATCCCTCCTGCTCCCCAGCACTCCCGCAGTCATCGATTGTTGGAGTCTGGACTAGTAATCTGCTGCTCCAGCCTAGTCAACCTTAGCTCCGATCGTGGCGCCACCTCCCGCTTCACACTCTAACCGCCACTAACTGTACCACCCAAAACTATTATTTATATATATATATATATATATATATAAATATAAGTGGGGAAATATTGGCATATGCAATATTCCTATTGGGATGTGGAATGGATTGAAGGATATATAAGCCTGAAGCCATTTGAAAATCTCACGTAAATAAAATAGATTATTTAGATTATATATATGTTTGGTATTGTTACAATGGTATTGTATGGGCGATCGTTTTGGACCCAAACAAAGGGATCGATATAGAGGAGTGGTCGATCTGGAGAGATTTTACCATATATATATATATGGATATATCAATACTAAATAATAATTATGAGTACATATATTCCCATGCCAAAATAAATAATGATGAAAGAGGCGATGAGAGGGGAGCTGCGAATTCTTCACCGCAGACCTAAGAAGGCCAACAGCAAATCTATACTGGTTACAGGCGCCCCTCACACATCACACTAACACTAACAGACCATAGAGCCATGCTGTAGTGGAAAGTAATATTGATGGCGCATGCACACATCACCTGTTGACATATGATTCATATCAAGACTGCCAACTGAAACCCTTCAGAGTGGCTACTTTTCCAAGTGTAACCTTCCACAGCTATATATATATATATATATATGTATATATATATATATATATATATATATATATATATGTATATATATATATGTGTATATATATATATATATATATATATATATATATATATATATACAGACGAGACACAATCATCAAGTCACATTACCCCAACACTGTAATCTAAACACACCACCAGATCCTGTCACCCAAACAGGTCAGCAAACACTGTACCACCCAAACAGGTCAGAAAGCAATGTACTACCCAAACAGGTCAGCAAACAATGTACCACCCAAACAGGTCAGCAAACAATGTACCACTCAAACAGGTCAGAAAATAATGTACCACCCAAACAGGTGACCAAACACTGTACCACCCAAAAAGGTCACCACACTCAGTACCATCCAAACAGGTCAGCAAATAATGTCCCAACCAAACAGGCCAGCAAAATAATGTACCACCCAAATAGGTCAGGAAACAATGTACCACCCAGACAGGTCAGCAAACAATGTACCACCTAAACAGGTCACCAAACACTGTACCACCCAAACAGGTCACCAAACACTGTACCACCCAAACAGATCAGAAAACACTGTACCACCCATTCAGATCAGCAAACACTGTAGCACCCAAACAGGTCAGCAAACAATGTACCAGCAAAACAGGTCAGCAAACACTGTACTACCCAAACAGGTCAGAAAGAATGTACCACTCAAACAGGTCAGCAAACACTGTACCACCCAAACAGTTCAGCAAACACTGTACCACCCAAATAGGTCAGCAAACACTGTACCACCCAAACAGGTCAGTAAACACTGTGCCACACAAACAGGTCAGCAAACACTGTACCACCCAAACAGGTCAGAAAACACTGTACCACCCAAACAGGTCAGCAAACACTGTACCACCCAAACAGGGCATCAAACACTGTAGCACCCAAACAGGTCAGCAAACTGTACCACCCAAACAGGTGAGGTAACACTGTACCACCCAAACAGGTCAGAAAACACTGTAGCACCCAAACAGGGCATCAAACACTGTAGCACCCAAACAGGTCAGCAAACTGTACCACCCAAACAGGTGAGGTAACACTGTACCACCCACCCAAACAGGTTCCGCGCACTGCCATCTAACCGTATAATCCGAGCACTTTATTCTAAACACACCACCAGACACTAGTCTAAAAGCATGTCATCAGACCCTGCAATCTAGTGACGTCACAACTACCGGCCACCAACATTCACCATCAGATCCTGCCATCTAGAGATGTCACTACTACTGGCCACCCACATACACCATCAGACACTGCCATCGAGTGATGTCACTACTACCAGCCACCCACATACATCATCAGACCCTGCCAGCTAGTGTCATCACTACTGCCGGCCACCCACATACACCATCAGACACTGCTATTGAGTGACGTCACTACGACCAGCCACCCACATAAAACATCAGACCCTGCCATCTAGTGACGTCACTACTACTGCCCACCCACTTGCACCATCATACCCTGCAATCTAGTGACGTCACTACTACCGGCCACCCACATACAACATCAGACCCTGCCATCTAGTGATGTCACTACTACTGCCCACCCACATGCACCATCAGACCCTGCCATGTAGTGACTTCACTACTACCGGTCACCCACATACACCATCAGACCATGCCACTTAGTGACATCACTATTACTGGTAACCCACATACACCATCAGACCCGGCCATCTAGTGATGTCACTACTACCGGCCACCCACATACGCCATCAAACCCTGCCATCTAGTGACTTCACTACTACCGGTCACCCACATACACCATCAAACCCTGCCATCTAGTGATGTCACTACTACTGGCCACCCAAATACACCATCAGACCCTGCCATCTAGTGACGTCACTACTACTGGCCACCAACATAAACCATCAGACCCTGCCATCTAGAGACATCACTACTACCGGCCACCAACATACACCCTCAGACCCTGCCATCTAGTTACTTCACTACTACCGGCCACCCACATACACCATCAGACCCTGCCATCTAGTGACGTCACTACTACCGGCCACCCTCATACAACATCAGACCCTGCAATCTAGTGACGTCACTACTACTGGCCACCCACAAACACCATCAGACCCTGCCATCTCGTGCCTTCACTACTACCAGCCACCCTCATACACCATCAGACCCTGCCATCTAGTGACATCACTACTACTGGCCACCCACATACACCATCAAACCCTGCCATCTAGTGACGTCACAACTAATGGCCACCCACAAACACCATCAGATCCTGCCATCTCGTGACTTCACTACTACCAGCCACCCACCTACACCATCAGACACTGCATCTAGTGATGTCACTACTACCAGCCACCCACATACACCATCAGACCTTGCCATCTAGTGATGTCACTACTACTGGCCACCAACATACACCATCAGAGCCTGCCATCTAGTGACGTCACTACTACCGGCCACCCACATACACCATCAGACCCTGCCATTGAGTGATGCCACTATGACCAGCCACCCACATACACCATCAGACACTGCCATTGAGTGACATCACTACTACCGGCCACCCTCATACAACATCAGACCCTGCAATCTAGTGATGTCACTACTACTGGCCACCCACAAACACCATCAGACCCTGCCATCTAGTGACATCACTACTACTGGCCACCCACATCCACCATCAAACCCTGCCATCTAGTGACGTCACTACTACCGGCCACCCACCTACACCATCAGACACTGCATCTAGTGACGTAACTAATACCGGTCACCCACATACACCATCAGACCCTGCCATCTAGTGACTTCACTACTACCAGCCACCCACATACACCATCAGACCCTGCCATCTAGTGACGTCACTACTACTGGCCACCCATATACGCCATCAGACCCTGCCATCTAGTGACGTCACTACTACTGGCCACCAACATAAACCATCAGACCCTGCCATCTAGAGACGTCACTACTACCGGCCACCCACATACGCCATCAGATCCTGCCATCTAGAGACGTCACCACCACCGGAAACAGCCCCAGCCATCTAAACACATCAGCAGAACCTGACATTAAACACATCATCATACTCTGTGAGGGGTAATCCAAACTGTCAACATTTTCAGTCATACAAAGTATACCACCGAGGGGTTGGGGTGGTGGGGGGTGGTGGGGGGTGGTGGGGTGGGGGTGGTGGTGGTGGTGGGGGGGGGGGCGAGGGCGGGGGTTGTCTGTCAACTACAACTTTCATAATCTTACGGCATTTAACTTGTTTTAATTTTTTTTTAATTTAGTCGATTAAGCAGGGGAATTTTCAACGGCTGACAATTGGTCTTGCTTATTCCATTGCTCCTTGCTCTATCCTAGTAATGCCAACACCAGGCTAGGTAGCAACATTTCAAGCAGGGGAATCTTCGATCGTCAACATTTGGTCTTCCTTATTCCAATGGCCTTGCCGAATCCTAGTAATGGCGAATGACAGGCTAGTTAGTGAATATTATACATTTTTAAGTCATTGGCACGACTGGACATGTTCGAATCCCATGACCTACCAAAATGGGAGGCAGGCGCTCAACTCATTTGGCCACCCTGGCTGGGTCTGTAGTCAAATGTTGATGTGTCCTAATTTGTCAAACGCTCCTCATTACGTTCCACTATGTTCCACTACATTGACCCACATTAAAGCCGGTGGAAACGTCCAGGCGGCGTAATGGGAACATCAGGAGAACATCAGGAGAACGTCAGGAGAACATACGCCAAACGTACGTCCAACGTATGCTCAGCGTTTCACCAACATTTAATGACATAAGTAAGGTAAGGTAATGTAAAGCAACATAGTTCTGGCGATGGAATAACGTTCATAACGTTCTGTGAGCGTCATTACGTTGTCCTGTCTCGTTGACTGACGCTACCACTACGCTTTACCGATGTTACACTCTCGTCAACTACACTGCATCCACATTCAACTTGTGCCCAAATTTACATACTACGCCGAGAACTTCAACGTTTTTCAAGTTCTCCCTATGCTGATGTCGTTACGTCATAGTCTGACAGGGCCTTTAAGGAAACAAACTCATTAACAAACAATAACATAAAACACCACAGAACTCCGCGAAAATTAATGTAATTTCATAGCCCTGAATTAATTAATGACATTTGTGGTTATGATATCCGAGTAAAACCGCGTTGAAAATAATTATTGACTCTCTTCCAATTTTGGAAAATCGATTGGGACTGTATTTAGTTATGAATATTGGGCAAGTCTAGTGTTATTCTCCCCCGGATATTACATTGTGTAGTCTGATGGTTTTGACTTTCTGCAATATTTTTAGATAAATAGTCAAGTGCACAGCAGAAGCCATAGGTGCGAAAGAAGAAAGGAGAGCGGAAGTGCCCGAGGAAAGCTAAAAATAGTCTAGCCTCGTTTGCAAATTACCCATGTTTGCATCGGCCAACATGCTCAATTCCTTCTTTGACAATGAATGCTAGGTTGGTTCGTTGGTTGTCGGAGTTTTACATCCTGGCAACATCTAAGGTCATATCATTATCAGGACAGGTACCACCTTGTGACAGTGCGCACTCATGGTGCCTTAAAGTTGCGGAGTCCGATGATTTTGCGTTTTGGTTATTTTTCTGAGATAAATATATTCAATTGATCATTATAATCTACCTTATTTCAGGTTAAAATAACTTTAATTTTAAATGGATATGTTTTGAGATATTTGAAATTCAAACATGTAAACTTAGTTTTGGCAAGCAAGCCAAAACTCTGACACTATAGGCTTCAACAGTAACAGGTTCTATCAAATTGTCTCAGTGTTCCGTTCTATGTGGCAATAAATGTTTAATATGTGCATCAATATCTAAGTTAGATATGTAGAGACAAATCTATATAATTATTTTGGTTTTGAAAATTTGATGCTTCATCGGACTATGCAGCTTTAATAGTGCTGCCCCACTGGGAGACCAGACCACCAGCACAATGGATTGATATCCCACTCAATCACATTACCCCGACACTGACCCAACCAGTCCTTGTCCTATCCTATTAATGCTGAGCGCCAGGCTAGGAAACGAAAAGTATCAATAGGTTTGACTCGACCGGGAATCAAACTCCTGATCTAGCCAACATAGCCATTCCTTTACTTGTCGGAGAAGGAAATATGCGTCAAATTAAAGTTTCCGCAAATTAAAAGTTTCCGCGTTGAGTGCAATGTCTGCATTCATTAATTCCTCCCGCGAAGAAGGCAACCAAACCAACCAACCTCCCGTGCGGCAAGCGGGTGGCCGCTGTACCGACTTGGCTATCCCGTCCTGCATTAGCTTACCTTCTGGTCACATTTATCTGTAGCACGTGAGATGTAGAGACATAATTGATTCGGTGTTAGAATGTTGGGTGGGTGGGTGGTTGCGTGGAGGGGTCTGATGGGTGATGGGTGGGACGGGGGGGGGGGGGGTGGCGCCAGATGGTAACCAACCTGTCATCGCTACCCGCTCCATCAAGTCTCCGGCCGCCCCCTCAACCCAAGCCGGCGTCCGGACGCGTATGTGAGGGGGGGGGGGGGGGGGGGAGGGGTATGTGCGCTCGTGTTTATAGATGTGCGTGTTGTAGAAATGAAGGATTCTCAACCTTCTTGAACGGCCTTGTTCACTGTCTCGGTGTTACAAGAAATATCAATCCCAACATACACAGACACGTACACTCATATGTACAGTAAAACCTCTCTAAATAGACCGACCATGGTACCAACTTTAAACGATTCATCTAGGGATGTGGTCGGTTTATGGAGTTTTTCATTTTGCTACAATGGTATTGCATGGGCGATCATTTGGTACTTAGATAAAGTGATCGATATAGGGTAGCGGTTGATATGGGGATGTAGTCGGTTAGATAGGTTTTACATATATTATATATATATATAGGTCTTGGTTGTTGGAGCGTTACATCCCAGCAACATATAAGGTCATATCAGGACGGGTACCGACTTGTGACAGTGAGCACTCATGCTGACTTTATAGTGCTGCTCCACTGGGAAATGAGGCAGCCAGCACCATGACCTGATATCCCACTCAAGTCACATTATCCTGACACCGATCCAACCATTATTGCAGAGCGCCAAGCTATGAAGTTGCAAGTATCAATTTGGAAGTTATTGGTTTGGCTCTACCGGGAATTGAACTCCCGATCTCCAGCACGACCAGCCAGCGCTCTTACCGATTGAGCCATCCTGTCCGGTTTTGGAAAAGCGTCAATAGGGATTGGTAAAGAAATCGTCGATGAATTGTTGATAGCACACAGGAGGCGATCGGGGCCGGTCCAAAACCGCTCAGCTCTAAGATCGAACCGGGCCCGACTGAGTTATCGGCCGGCCGATACCCCGCCCCGCCCCGATACCCCCCCCCCCCTCCAGCCCCGATACCCTGCCCCGATACCCGCCCCGATACCCGCCCCGATACCCCGCCCCGCCCCGCTACCCCGCCCCGATACCCAGCCCCAGTACCCCACCCCGAGACCCCGCCCCGATACTTCGCCCCGATACTTCACCCCGATAGCCCGCCCCGAGACCCTGCCCCGATACTTCGTCCCGATACCCCGCCCCCGAGACCCCGCCCCCGATACCCCGCCTCGATACTTCGCCCCGATACTTCGCCCCGATAGCCCGCCCCGAGACCACGCCCCAAGAACCCGACCCGAGACCCCGCCCCGATACTTCGCCCCGATACCCCGCCCCGAGACCCCTCCCGCGGCGAACATGAGTCATAGTCATAGCGGGTGACGTCAGCCTCAGCCCGGATATATGTGTAGCACGTTGGTTTGTTTGTTTGTTTGTTGTTGTTTTACGTCCGAGTAACATCTAAGGTCATATCACAACGGGTACCGACTTGTGACAGTGCGCACTCATGGTGACTTTATAGTGCTGTCCCACTGGGAAACCAGGCTGCCGGCACCATGACCTGACATCCCACTCAGTCACATTATCTTGACACTGAGCCAACCAGTCCCTGTCCTATCCTATTTATCTACCAGCACTTGTAGCGCGTTGCACTCACCTGCCTACGTCGGTTGGTTGGTTGTTGGAGTTCTACGTCCTGGCAACAACTTTCATTTGCAGAAACTTTAATTTGACGCACAATTCCTTCTCCGACAATGAATGCTAGGTCGGTTGGCTGGTTGTCCGAGTTTTACATCCTAGCAACATCTAAGGTCACTTCAGGACAGGTAGCGACTTCTGACACTAGACAGTACACACTCATCATGGTGACTTTATAGTGGTTTCCCACTGGGATACCAGGCTGCCAGCACAATGACCTGATATCCCACTCAGTGACATTATCCTGACACTGAGCTAACCAGTCCTTGCCCTGTCCTATTTATAGTATTAATGCCGAGCGCCAAGCTATGAAGCAACAAGTATCAATTGTATAAGTCATTGCTTTGACTCGGCTCGGATTCGAACTTCCGTCCTTCCGCACGGGAAGCCTGCGCTCTACCGATTGGTGGTGTTTATCTTACAGAAGAGGTGCGGCAGTGCTGAGAACTGGGTTTCCGCTTCCGGTCTGTTTGACAGAAGTAAGTTTATTGCCGACCTGTCTCGTCCAATAGACCTGTAGTCACTTACACTCAACTTCCCATGTGAAATGCCACAACAAGACAAAGCTTGTCCACCTCCCTGCCTCCCCAGTGGTATGTACAGTCCTGTCAGGGAATACTTAGTCTAAATGGGGCGAGCTTTGGTCTTAGTCTGTATACAAGCTTTGGTCTTAGTCTTTAGATTGCAGGTGCAACTATTCTCCTAGCCACATGTACTGCTACTATGTTTCTATATATATATATATATATATATATATATATATATATATATATATATATATATACATAGTATAGTTATACAAATCTTACCTGGGTACAGATGATGGATAACTGTTGTTTTCCCGAGGTACAAGCCTCGGATAGTCGTGGGCTAGGACGAAGGAAGCACATCCGGGTCCAGCAATCTTTACATACTTATTTTGGATAAAAGATTATCTCAAATTCCATGGATACTATTATGTTTTCGTTTCGGCACAAGCGAACGCTAGAGTCGTGGCAGGGTTGGGTGGGCGGGCACATATATGCACTTTTCCAGAGGCAGGACAGTACCCTTTGCTGCTTATCGAAAAGAGGAGCCTATGTGGCCACAGCGGGTTTCCACCAAAGAAATATGTCAGAATGACCATATGTTTGACGTCCAACAGCCAATGATACAAAAATCAATCTGCTCTAGAGGCGTCATTAAATAAAACAAACTTTACTTTCACATTACTTCCCATCTCAGATAAGGTCGCAATATGCATTGCACATCGCAAATGGAAGTGTGTTTATTACCTGCCTTTGCTCGACAAGATACATTCATCTTTGTCTGATGGCTTCTTTTTGGTTGGGGATTATGCGACTGTTAATGCATCTTGCCACAAGATGCAAAGTGCTCGACATTTTAGCTGGCTTTCAGGGTAGACTTAGTCAAAAGGGGGCAAGCTTTGGGCGTAGCCCTTAGATTGCAGGCGCAACTATTCTCCTAGCCAACTGTACTGCTACTGTGTTTCTGTGATCAGTGGTGATGCTTTATAAATATATATATGCAGATATATATATACATGTGAAGTGGGCGAGACTACTCGACCGGTGGAAATGCGGGCAGTGCTGACTAGCCCACATTCTGAGATGCAGGCTACTCACCAGGCTCGCATTTGCCACCCTTTGCGGGGCCGGGTTCCCTGCTGTAAAGCGTAGCTAGGATACGTCAATTGTGACTATCCTAGCAATGGGAGGAGCTCGGGCATTCGGACCCAGACCCATCGGACGTGTTTTGGCATGCTCCGATGTTTTAGCCGAGATTTAGGCTTTTATTATCGAAATTGAAAACTTATTTAACTTAAGTATATGGGAGGGGATGTACTTGTTCATATCCGTTATATTGCTAAACTCTTATTGTTAGTATAGGGTAAGAATAAAGCTGTGAGCTCCTAAGAAGTGATTGGAACGTTCCTTGCATTCTTTACTATTCTCCAGTCTTATATTATTAACCGCTATGGTCAACTTCATATTGCTATTTGATTGCTCTATAAATGTATTTAATTCAGGGCCTTCCGCCCTCTATGGAGTCAAACTCCCTACCTTGATATTAACCACATTGCTAGCCAAGGGTCAAGCTAGCAGGAAGGCAGACAACCGGCGGCGGGAGGCACAAGACATTCTCATATTTATCAACACGTAGGCTTGCCTTAAGCGGTGGTGGAATAGCCCGATATATATATATGAAGAGTTCAGGCGCAAAACCCAGTAAACGCCAATCCCAAAATGTAATTATAATAAAATATTTTTAACTGAAAATAACTTTAATTCTGACTAATTCCGCTTTAGTTGTGATGATATGATTTTGGAGCAATGACCAAAAAAGTAGGAATGTAAAAAATAAAATGTTTGTAGGTTTGATTCCAATATTTTCCCAACTTTTGCATTGGCATTTACGGGATTTGCACCTGAACTCTTAATATGTGTGTGTGTGTGTGTGTGTCAAGAGATCAGGCGCAACACCCCGTATACATCAATCCAACACTTGAGATAAACATAGGAGTCAAACCTTCAGAGGTACATTTTTAATGTTCCTATGTTTTTGTTCATTGCTCCATAACCATTTCATCACATGAAAAGTGGAATTAGTGAGAATTAAAATTACCTTCAGTTATAAATCTTTTATTTTAATTAAATTCTTCGATTGGATGCATGGAGTTTTGCATCTGAACTCCTCATGTATATATGCAGGTATATAAAATGGAAAATAGTGTGCCTAGAGTAGGATTCAAATACACTTCTTGCCATTCCTGGACTAGTGTGCTAACCATTACACTATCAAAGACCCGGATGCAATCACTCTATCCATGCGTGACCGGACGCAGTGGCCGAATGGGTAGAGAGCAAGCCTCCCATGTGGTAAGTCGGGAGTTCGATTCCTAGTCGAGTCAAACCAATGACTCATAAAATTGACACTTGTTGCTTCCTAGCCTGGCACTCGGCATTATTAGGATAAGGCAAGGACTGGTTGACTCAGTGTCAGGAAAATCTGACTGGATGCGGTATCAGCTCATGGTGCCGGTGGACTGGTCGCACAGTGGGGCAGCACTATAAAGTCGTCATGACTATGTACTGGCACAAGTCGGTACCCATCCTGATATGACCTTAGATGTTGCCAGGACGTCTACCTGTCTATCTGGCACCTTGCCTGAGAGGTCAGTATACAGACTACAATATGTATGCGTGTGTATATTGTTCATCTATATTATATATTGGAGGAAGTGGGGAGGCTTGTAGGTAGGGGGAAGGGAGGCAGGCAGGGAGGGTGGC
>JASIRB010003983.1:0-16501 GCA_030323885.1 Branchipolynoe longqiensis | reverse complement strand
AGATGTCAGCTACTATACACTGGTGTCACATAGGTGTAGTAGAGTCAGGGAGTGACGGCAGCTTTATGGTATAGCGCCATCTTAATGTCAGTTGTATCAAGATGTCAGCTACTATACACTGCTGTCACATAGGTGTAGTAGTGTCAGGGAGTGACGGCAGCTTTATGGTATAGCGCCATCTTAATGTCAGTTGTATCAAGATGTCAGCTACTATACACTGGTGTCACATAGGTGTAGTAGAGTCAGGGAGTGACGGCAGCTTTATGGTATAGCGCCATCTTAATGTCAGTTGTATCAAGATGTCAGCTACTATACACTGGTGTCACATAGGTGTAGTAGAGTCAGGGAGTGACGGCAGCTTTATGGTATAGCGCCATCTTAATGTCAGTTATATCAAGATGTCAGCTACTATACACTGGTGTCACATAGGTGTAGTAGTGTCGGGGATTATAATTCATTAGGATAGGGCTAGGACTGGTTGGCTCAGTATCAGGATAATGTGACTGAGCAGGGTATCAGCTCATGGTGCCGGTGGCTAACCTTTGACATATTTGAAAAGTGAATTTTTGGAAGCATGCCGAAATTCTTGACACCATAGGCTTCTGCAGTAACACGTTCTATTAAATTGACTCAGTATTCCCTTCTATACAGAAACAAGTGTTTAATAAGTGCTTCAGCGTCTAAGCTAGATATGTAGAATCAAATGTAGATATTATTTTGGTTTTGAAATTGTTATGTTTCATCAGACTATGCAGCTTTAAAGCAGTGGTCTTTCCACCGAGACCCCCCCCCCCCCCGCTTTTGTGTTGCCGTTTAGTATTTGCGCCTGTCCTTTAGACATGACATATGTGATCTCTGCATGGGTCTTCTAGTTATAAACAAACCATTTAGTTTTATGCCCTTTTTGACATAATTGCACCGACTGCGGTTTAAAATTTATTTGGCATTTTTATACTAGATTTAATTTTATGCCCTATCATTTTTAACTCTTGAGTGGGTAATCTATTTACATTAATAATTAATGATGAAATAAAATGTGTACCCATTTCTTACTGTGGGTAATACTACTATTACGGTGGTCACTTAAAACCACTCATTTACTCATCATAACTCGACAATGCACCTCCTGACGACTTTTGTTACGGTGCATGTGTCATTTCTTGTGTTATCATTGTTGGCCATTCTTATTTGAAGCGGGAAATATATCTCGGCGTTAGCTGTACAGTTTAGGCCTATGTAGCTGTGATATAACTCTACATTATGTGTGGTGTTCTCTGTGGCGGAGTGGTTAGAGTGACTGACTTTTTTCTAGGTCGGACTCCTAATCTGAGGGTCAGTGGTTCGATTCCCTGTGCCCTCACCTCTGCCAATTTGGATTTCCACCGCTGTGTATAACTTACAGCGTCATCAAAGGCCAGTTGCTCTCATACCATGTCTATGTGGTGTGGGAGGTTAAAAATCCCTTGGGTCGGTAAAGGTGTAGGCTCGGGCTTTCTATCGACAAACTGTCTAATGGTGAAAACAAGCCTATTCAGGCTTATCCATGATAGGCAGTATAAATCTTCAAGAAAAAAAAAAAAAGATCTTCTCACCCTATAGTGTTTTTCATTCTCCATACTCACTCCCCCTCCCGCCTCCCCGTTCCTTCCCCTGCCCCTCTCCCGCCCCTCTCCCGCCCCTCTCCTGCCCCGGTCCCTGTCCCCTCCCTTAATCCCCCTACCCCTCTATCCCCCTAACCATCTGTCCCTCCACCGCTCTATTCCCTTTCCCCTCCCCCTCCGCCATTAACTCCCTTCTCAATGTCCATTTTGATAGAAAATGAACTGCACTAATAAAAGACTCAGGTTCCTAGTCGACATAGTAATATCATAATACACGGCGCCACCTAGTGGAGTGGAGGGGAGAGAGGTGGGTGGGGGGGGGGCGGGGTTCACACAGTCCTACCTCTTGAGGAGCCTCATCGCAATGTATCCAATAATACGATAACAGCCGATAGGGCCTGCCGCTGTTGAAGGGCTGCACCCGGCTTCATGTAGCCGGTGGGCAGGGCCTCACCGCCCAGCTTCATGTAGCCGGGGTGCCGGCCCTTACCGCCCGGCTTCATGTAGCCGGCGGGCCAGGCCTCACCACCCGGCTTCATGTAGCCGGCCCTTACGGCCCGGCTTCATGTAGCCAGCGGGCCGGCCCTTACCGCCCGGCTTCATGTACCCGGTGGGCAGGGCCTCACCGCCCAGCTTTATGTAGCCGGCAGGCCGGGCCTCACCGCCCAGCTTCATGTAGCCGGCGGGCCGGGCCTCACCGCCCGGCTTCATGTAGCCGGCGGGCCGGGTATCACCGCCCGGCTTCATGTAGCCGGCAGGCCGGCCCTTACCGCCCGGCTTCATGTAGCCGGCAGGCAGGGTCTCACCGCCCGGCTTCATGTAGCCGGCGGGCCGGGTCTCACCACTCGGCTTCATGTAGCCGGCGGGCCGGGTCTCACCACCCGGCTTCATGTAGCCAGCGGGCCGGGTCTCACCGCCCGGCTTCATGTAGCTGGTGGGACGGGCCTTACCGACCGGCTTCATGTAGCCGGCGGGCCGGGCCTCACCGCCAGGCTTCATGTAGCCGGTGGGACGGGCCTTACCGCCCGAGTTTAGGGAGTGGCCGTCATGGGTGGGGAGACCGTTAATCAGGCGTTAGGAGGCTGCCGGGAACAGGCGTACTGAGGCGCCGACAACGGGAGACAGCGTGGTCCCCGCAACTGAAGCCCCTCCAGTCACCAGCCCCCAACTTCCTAACCACCAAGTGCCAACCCCTCAACCCTCAACCCCCAGCCCCCAACCCCCATCAACCCCCACCAAACCCTAAACTCCCACCAACCACTAACCCCCAACTCCTAGCCCCTATCAGCCCTCAACTGAAGCCCCTAACCCCCAACCCTCAACCCCAAATCCCCAACCCCTATCCCCAGCCCTCAACTCTCAACCCCTATCCCCTAATCCATTATCCCCAAAACCTCAATCCCCAACCCTCAACCCTCAATCCCCAACCTCTATCCCCTAACCCCCCAAACCCAACCCTCAACCCCAACCTCCTAACCCCCAATTCCCAACCTTACACCCACACGTACGTGTACACTCATAAGTCTACGTGCAGTAAAAGTTACCACCCCCTACCCACGTGCACACACTTATAGATACAGGCTAAGCCCCTCCCACCCAGTCAGACACACGTGCATGCATACACACGTACTTATGCAGTCGCCCCACGCTATGCCCCCACCCCTCGACACCCGCACACACTGCCATATATATATATATATATATATATATATATTATATATATATATAATATATACATACATACATCATACATACATAATACATACATACATACATACATACATACATGCATGCATGCACATGCATGAAATGCATGCCATGCATCATGTGCATGCTTCATACATACTACATACATACATACATACATACATACATACATACATACATCGTAACACACACATACACACACATACACACATACATACACATACATATACACATATACACACACATACACACACACATACACACACACACACACACAGGTACTGGATTTGATTGATCCCCTTCTCACATTCATACCCGTACACGTGCTAGGTTTTTCACCCACTCCCCTCACAAGTCACATATACAAGTACCGGGCTTCACTGCCTGAAGGCGCAGAGTAAGCCCCTCCTCCCCTCCCTTCTCCCCCTCTCCTCCTCCTCCCTCCCCCCTCCCGCTCTCCTTCACATTCTCCCCTCACTCGCTCCTCTCCCCCCTCTCTCCTTCCCACTACCTCCACTCCCCTCTCCCCTCCCCCCCTTCTCCTTCCCACTACCCACACTCCGTTCTCCTCCGCCACGCTCCCCCTCCCCTCTCCCTCCCATCCCATCTTTACCTCCCTATCCTCCTCCCTTCCCCCCATTCTTCCCCCTTCTCCGCTACTCTCCCCCTCCTGTCTTCCTCCCATCCCCTCACTCCCCCTCCCCCCCTCTCTCCTTTCCCACTACCCCCCCCTTCTCCTCCTCCACTCCCCCCCCATCTTCTCTCCCTCCCATCCCATCTCGACTCACCCCATCCTCCTCCCCCCCCTCTATTCTTCCCCTCTCCAACCTCCCCCCCCTCCCTTCCTTCCCTCCCCTCTCCCCCTCCTCGCTCCCATTCCCTTTCTTTCCCTCCCCTCCCCCCGCTAAACACATAACCGCTATTCCCGCGTTAAGACCCACACTGATCCCAACCATCACCCCCAACCCCCAACCCCCAACCCCCAACCCCCAACCTCCACACAGGTACGCCGGCCCGGTAATACCGCATGTGCTTTGATCTGCTCGGCGTGATGCCACTCCACCACCTCACCGACTCAAACACCAAGTAGCCGAGTTGACTGGTAGTAGTAGTACAGCCATGACGCAGTAGGCACACACACTCTGCAAGTAGCAGGCTGGTCGGTGAGGCTTTTAAATTGTGGTGATACTTATTATTTATTTACTTGATGAGTTTATTTTGTGTGTTATTGAAGGGCTTATTGAAATATTTGTGAGATATCCATCCATTTTCGTTGTTATATTGTTATTTTGGTTGTGGGATTTTAGTCTTCTGTGGGTTAGTGGTGTCTATGCTAACCTATGTAGTGTGCAACTATACTTGTAGCAAGTAGGCTACGCATTTACTGTGGCACATACTTCTACTGTGTTGTACTGTTAGTGCTAACCTTGTAGTACAGTACTGTCGTTATTATTATGTGGCAAAAGTCCTGTTGTGGGCATTCGAACCCACAGGCTCGAACCCTGTGTACAATTTAATGTTCGGATCTGTGGCTGTGTGTGTAACTTTGTAAGCTATGAGGAAAAACAATACAGACAAAGTGAAAGGAAGAGAGTAAAGTATAGAAGAAGAGAGAGTCCAACCCTCTGGTTTATTGCTTATATAATTACATGGTTAACCCGAGAGGAGGATATCATGGCTGACGGAAACAAGCTGAACTCTATTCCGGAATTCGCCTACCTCGGAAGCACTATATCAAGTGATGGACGCATTGATGCTGAAATACAGAGGAGGATGGCCAAGGATAGCACATCTTTCTGCTGACTATGCCAGAGACTCTGGAACAACCACCATGTGTCCATGCGGGTCAAAGGCAAGATCTACCATGCAATTGTGCTATACACCCTACTATACGGATCCGAGGCCTGGACAGTGTACAGACGACAGGTGAAAAAGCTGCATGCCTTCGTGATGCAACATCTGCGTTTGATCATGAGGCTAACCTGGAAGGACAAAGTGACAAATAAGGAAATACTCGGACAGGGCTGCCCTCTGTGGAAGATCTTCTGATCAAAAAGAATCTCCGGTGCACTGGACACCTCATGAGGATGTCATCAGACAGGCTACCAAAGCAGATCCTCTACCCTCAGCTGTCTACTGGTTACAGAAAGAGAGGGCGCACTCGCCTCCGGTTCAAGGATGCCATCAAGAGAAACCTGAAGCTGAGAGACATTATGACCGACTCATGGACATCACTCTCAAAGCAGAGAGCTAAATGGAGAGCGACAGTCAAGTAATGAAAGCAGTCTTTGTCGCATTGCGACCTACAGCATGATGATCCGTTACAGGGGTTCATTGAGGGTATCATACCACCTCCTTCCACCAATGGGAATCGAGCATTCCTGGTCCCACCAAAAGGAATCGAGCATTCCTGGTCTCTATGGATACCAGTGGTCTGCCCACCGCCAGTAGCTGTATGGCCCCCATGGCCACCACCAACCTTGATCTTTTGAGTGTGGAGACCCCTACCCCAGCAGAAGGGGTAGGCCCTGAGTGCAATCACACCCAGACCTGCCAGCGCCACTATGTCTATTTACATCCCACTCAGGTACCACCAACCCATATATGTGCTCTATAATCTATTATGGGAATATAAACTAGGACACGATCTCTTATCACTTCTCCCTATATTAGTTATTACCTACTGTACTACTTCATAGGAGTTAGGTATTACCAACTGTACTACTGTCATAGGAGTTAGTTCCGGCCTCCTCCACGAGGGTGCCACCTGTGAGTGGCTCCTGGCCACCCGGATACCAGCTGTGTCTGGTCACTACCGCTGCCAGACCCGCTTGGATGGTTACCTGGTCACGTACACTGATCAATAATAGAACATTTGCATTCCCCCCTTGCCGAATATCGGAATATTTTACACCTGGTTGAATCCAACCAATGACTTACAAATTGATGCTCATTTCCTAGCCAGGGGTTCGGCATTATTAGGATAAGGGAAGGACTGGTTGGCTCAGCGTCTGGATAATGTGACTGAGTGGGATATCAGGTCATGGTTCCAGCAGCGTGGTCTCTCAGTGGGGCAGCACTATAAAATCGGCATGAGTGCGTACTGTCATAAGTCAGTACCCTTCCTGATATGACATTAGATGTTGCCAAGATGTAAAATTCCAACAACCAACCAACCAACTGTTGTCAGCAGGTAATATCCACATACACAGATACATGTCTGTTAATGTTATGTGAAATTCTAACGTAATATAGGAGGAGGAGTATTACTGAAATTATCCACACACACACATATACATGTCTGTTAATGTTATGTGAAATTCTAACGTAATATAGGAGGAGTATTACTGAAATTATCCACACACACACACATATACATGTCTGTTAATGTTATGTGAAATTCTAACGTAATATTAGAGGAGTAGTATTACTGAATTTATCCACATACACATATACATGTCTGTTAATGTTATGTGAAATTCTAACGTAATATAGGAGGAGTAGTATTACTGAAATTATCCACATACACATATACATGTCTGTTAATGTTATGTGAAATTCTAACGTAATATAGGAGGAGTAGTATTACTGAAATTATCCACATACACATATACATGTCTGTTAATGTTATGTGAAATTCTAACGTAATATAGGAGGAGTATTACTGAAATTATCCACATACACAGATACATGTCTGTTAATGTTATGTGAAATTCTAACGTAATATAGGAGGAGGAGTATTACTGAAATTATCCACATACACATATACATGTCTTTTAATGTTATGTGAAATTCTAACGTAATATAGGGGAGTAGTATTACTGAAATTATCCACAACATATACATGTCTGTTAATGTTATGTAAATTCTAACGTAATATAGGAGGAGTAGTTACTGAAATTATCCACATACACATATACATGTCTTTTAATGTTATGTGAATTCTAAAGTAATATAGGAGGAGTATTACTGAAATTATCCACATACACATATACATGTCTGTTAATGTTTGTGGTTCTAAGTAATATGGAGGAGTATTACTGAAATTATCCACACATACACATATACATGTCTGTTAATGTTATGTGAAATTCTAACGTAATATAGGAGGAGTAGTATTACTGAAATTATCCACATACACATATACATGTCTTTTAATGTTATGTGAAATTCTAAAGTAATATAGGAGGAGTATTACTGAAATTATCCACATACACATATACATGTCTGTTAATGTTATGTGAGATTCTAACGTAATATAGGAGGAGTATTACTGAAATTATCCACATACACATATACATGTCTGTTAATGTTATGTGAAATTCTAACGTAATATAGGAGGAGGAGTATTACTGAAATTAGCATATGGAAAAGATGCTGGTGCAGACAACGAATATACATAATGCCGCATCTTTGTTAACGGGTCCATATAGGAGTGCAGTACTGAAGTGAGTAGTATATAGAGATGATGTTGGTGCAGGCAACTCTTCTACTCATGTACATACATCTGCAGCCTTTGCGCTTGACCTTGTAGTGTGTGGCAGTGTGGTGCTTTTGTCAGTAATATATGGAAGTGGTACTGGTGCACTCATCTATAAACACGCATAATGTACATCTACCAGGGCTACATTTGTAATATGATCGAGTTTGGTAGTCGCGTAAGTAGTATATGGAAACGGTGTTTGCGCCAACAACTTATCACACTTAGCTCACCACATTAACGCTGCTACTACCAGCTACTACTACTACCAGTCCTGCCGCCACCACCACCACCAGCACCACCACCACCACCACCACCATCACCACCACCACTGCCACCACTACCATCACTACCACCACTACCACCACCACCACCACTACCACCACCACCATCACCACCACCACTACCACCACTGCCACCACCCCCCACCATTGCCACCACCACCATCACTGCAACCACCACCACCACTGCAACCACTACCACTACCACCACCACCAGCACCACCATCACCACCACCACCACTACCACCACCACCATCACTGCCACCACCACTGCCACCATCACTACCACCACACCCATCACCACCTCCAGCACCAGCACCATCACCACCACTCCCACTGCCACCGTCACCACCACCACTATCACCACCCCCACTACCACCACCACCAACCAATCCTCACCACATCAACACGCATGCACACGCACACATCAACACATATGTGCATGCGCACACACATGAATATGTAAGCGCATGCGCACACACACTCCAACACACATAAAGTATAGATGATAGTTGTGTGGATGATATTGGTTGAAGGTGCCGTCATTGTACTCATACTTCGGCTCCTAAATTTTCCGGCTGGAGGCGGTGGCCGAATCGGTAGAGCGCAGGCTTGCCGTGCGGAAGGTCGGGAATTCGAATCCCAGCTGAGTAACACAAATGACTTATACAATTTTTACTTGTCACTACCTAGCCTGGCGCTCAGCATTAATAGGATAGGACATGGGCTGGTTAGCTCAGTGTAAGGATAATGTGACTGTGTGGGATATCGGGTCATGGTACCCACAGCCTGCCCTTCCAGTGGGGCAGCACTATAAAATCACCATGAGTATATCTATCTATCTATCTATCTATCTATCTATTTATCTGTAAAAGCGATGGCCCGATAATAATACGACAGAATAAGATTTGAACACTTGTCGCCCTGATTGGCACGGCGTTAAACAATCACCACTACCTAACTAAATAACTAATAATCTATCTATCTATCTATCTATATATCTATCTATCTATATGTCTATCTTCCTATCTTTCTATCTATCTATATGTCCATCTATCTGTCTGTCTATTTATCTATGTTCTTATTTATTTATGTCTATCTATTTGTTTGTCTATTTATCTATTTGCTTGTCTATCTATTTGTTTGTCTATTTATCTATTTGTCTATCCATCCATATCTATTTATATATTTATTTATCTATATCTATCCGCCCACCTATCTATGTCTATTTATCTATTTGTTTGTCTATTTATATATGTACTTCTATCTATCTATCCATCCATCGATGTTTATTAATCTATTTGTTTGTTTGTATATTTATGCATGTACTTCTGTCTGTCTATCTCGATATGTCTCTATCTCTCTCTATATCTCTCCATCTCTATCTCTCTATTTGTCTATCTGTCTATCTATCTCCCCCACCCTCTTCCCGGCGCTTCTGTGCGCTCCTAGACGTGCAGCCCGGTGCCGTGTGGAGATTAATGTATCACCAGTACATCTAATCTGTCACCCGCCGAATTAACACTGCGACGAGTTGCACAGGCAGGGCGCGGTGCGGGACAACTGGTCTGTGCGCATGCGCCGTATCGGGTAGTTGGTGTAATTATCTCAACCCCGTGCATAATTAATCCACGCGCGCTACGTGTGTGTATGAACAAATTGTTATATGTATCATGACAGACCACTCCCTCTCGTCGTGTGGTATTACATCTGAGAGTATCAACATGGCTGTAACCATATTAACATGGAGGCTAGGCTTTGTTATTGTGTTAGCCGTTAAGTGCAGGCCATTCAAGGAAACAAGCCCCCCCCCACTCCCCCAATCATCCCCCTACCACTGCCACCATCACCACTACCACCACTCAGAGCTACCCCCCCCCCCCCCACCACCACCTCCACCACTTAAAATCACCTCCACCACTCAAAATCACCCGCCCCACCACCACCACCACCACCAACACCACCACCACCACCACCACCACCACCATCACCTCAGACCTCCCCCCTACCACCACCACCACCACCACTCGACATCACCTCAGCCTTCACCCACCCCACCACCACCACCACCTCAACAATCACCCCCTCCAACCACACACCACCACTCAACCTCAATCATCACCTCAGACCTACACCGCCCCACACCCACCACCACCCCACACTCACAATCACCACTCAGACCCACACTGTCCCACCACCACCACCACCAATCATCATCACCCCTACACCACCACACCACCACTCACATCACCACAGACCTACACCCACAACCACTACCACCACCACTCAACATCACCCCCCTACCACCACCACCACCACCACTCAACATCACCTCAGACCTACACCCGCCCCACCACCACCACCACCCCACATTCAACATCACCTCAGACCTACACCTGCCCCACCACCACCACCACCACCCCACACTCACCATCACCACTCAGACCTACACCAGCCCCACCACCACCACCACTACCACTCACCACCACCACTACCACCACTCCGAAATCGCCATTCGCCATTGTTGTATTTTCCTGAAATCCAAATGAAAATAGTCTTTAATTCCCATAATAAAACGGCTTGAAAAGCCTTGAAATAGCCTTGAATTCCATATCTTCACATCTGTACGGACCCTATATTGGACTGGTTCAGTCCAATATAATTTCTTTGCTGTTGTAGCTGGCTATGATCCATCATTTATTGCCATATATTTAATTTTCACCTTCTGATCAAAATGTTGATGGTTGAAATTTACAGGTACTTAATAAGCGCTTGCTCATCTTGTTGTGGGAGTTTAGTCCAACACACCTCTGGAATGCCCATCACTTGACCAGTACTTGTCACATAAATACAAAATAAGTAACAATTTTGGACAAATCTGACAAGGATAACCAGACGGGATGGCTGAATGAGTTGAGCGCCCACTTCCCATGTGGCAGGTCGCGCAATTCAAATGTTGCGGGATTCAAATCCCATGTTTGAACCCCAGCCAAGTCAAGCCAATGACTTAAATATTTATACTTGTTGCCAGCTTGCATAGTGCTCGGCATTACTAGGATAGGGAAAGGAACGGTGGAGTTCGGAAGACCAATTATCAGCGATTGAAATTTAAACTGCTTAATCAATGAATTTAACGATAACAACAAATAAAACCGAAGAAATATATATACAAGTTACAGGTGGACAATACGATGTCTGAGCATAATACTAGTAGTAAAGTAAATAAAACGGAAAGGGGAAAATGATAAACGGCAGGAAGAAAACAAAAACGGATAGGCAGGAGTGCTCCCACACATACAAACACAGACCCCCCCCCTCATCTCACTCACACACATACACAGACCATATATCCCCAACAGCACCCCCTCATCACACACACACACACACACACCTTGTACCCCATCATCTCACATACATACACACATCCATACAGACTATAGATCCCTGACGACACCTCCTCATGGCTCTCTCTCACACACACCCACACACCTTATACCCCGTCATCTCACATACATACACACATATGTACAGACTATAGATCCAGCGACACCTCCTCATCTCTCTCTCTCACTCCTCTCTCTCTCTCTCTCTCACTTCACACACACACACATATACACACACACACTCATACATACATCCCTAATGACAGCCCCTCATCACACATACACCCCCCACCCCCACCCCCACAATGAAGGGCCCTGCCCGGCCACGTCGTCACAGCGTCTATAAACACCGCTATATCTGTGCGTGACGACTGTGCTGCCGTCTGCCGGGCGGCAGGCCGGCCGTCTGGGAGACGCCTGCTCCATCTGCAGTGACACTAGGTATAGGCTACAGCACCCCGGGGGGTTTCGCTCCGCGCCTGCGCACACCGCCATGTATCAGCGGGGTGCTCCTTCCCGCGCAAGGCGGTCAATGAAAGAAACACAAATAAAACAAAGGGGCAGGTGGCGGCATTTCTGGTTACATATGGTTATTAAAATTGCAAAGATGCCAACTGCTCCGATTTTGTAGCAAGACTCCCGGTTTTGGCTACTCTCTTCCGATATTACGATTCCATGTGGAAATCTCCTGAATATCATTCTCACCCATCTATAACAAAATCAGCTAATACGAAAGGTAAAATCGGCTACATCAGCAGCTAAGGGTCGCAAGTAGAGCCTAGTAAATGACGCATAGACACATGATGGGATACATGATAGGACTTATCTTCCTAATAAAATGTTTAAATATTCCCATTTTTTTTACACACAATGATGGCTGTCATCTCTGAAGTTGCATAATCCGATGGTTTTGAGTTTCTGTCATTTTATGAGATAAATATATTAGCTTGATCGATATGATTTACCTTACCTTTGAAGTAACTTTGATTTTAAGTAGCTAGCTTTTGAGACATTTGAAGTGAAAAAATGCCAAAATAATGTTGGCATGCACGCCAAACCTCTGATACTATAGGCTTCTGTAGTGACAGATCCTATTAAATTGCCTCGGTATTCTCTCCTATGTGGCAGCAAATGTTTAATAGGTATACTAGTATCTAAGTTAGATACATAGAATCAAATCTAGATAATTGGTTTGGTTTTGAAAATTTGATGTTTGCATCAGACTATGCAGCTTTAAGTAATCCATCCAGATGTTAGGTTGAGTATGCGTCACCCAGCAACAGTATGGCTTCCCAGTGTCGGCTGCGTCATATCTATATATCTATGACTCTCGATTCACTGGAGACGAAAGCTTTCTCTGTGAACATTACAGTGACTGGCGCTCATTTATAATACAGAAGAACCTGGGGACCCACCTTGTGTGCCCAGATGTTCCCAAGTACCTTATTACTGTCAAGTTGACTTCACCGGTAATTTCCATCTGTGGACATACAGATACACAGCCCAACTGCATTCGCTTGGACAGTGGCATGTCTTCATATAAGGGCCATAACACAACATTTTCATGACATTAGTATCGCAAATGCTGTTGCAATTGGTTAGTTAATCTATCTGCTACTGAAATTCAGGCAATCAAATACCTTATCAGCAGCTACTGTGTGGTAAGATAACATCAAAACTACAACTGGCCAGCATTGAAAACAAGCCTGGGGACCCGGGCTTCTATGGTATGGACAGTATAAATACAGCCTCAATCAAAAAAAAAAGAAGAAAAATTGGCTGTCACACCTTACCGGATTGCGCACCGGACACAACTGGACAAAGAATTTTCTAGTCTGGTGGTGTTTGGTATCAAAATGTACCGAAATGTGTTGAAATGTTGCGCTTTCCGCCGGACAAAACGGACAAGGAACGTACATTAACGAATACCCACCGGACGATAACCAGACGATAACTGGACGACAACCGAATGTCTAACGGACGGACCGAACATCAACCGGACATGTACCGGACTATTCACGGACATGCCAAAAACATATACTAACCAAATTCCCGCAACACCATCAACGGACTCTGCAGGAAGCAAACCCGCCAATAGACCCTGCCAGTTAAACTAGTGACATCTGTCGGCAGAATCTGGAACTACTCTAGTCGGATACTTTCCAGCTTAACTATTACCCCGACAGTTGGGGGAGGGGGGAGGGCACTCCACCAATGCACCAAAAGAGGAATATATATATATAGAGTACATGTTTCCCTTTCATTTATACTCGTATAATGCGTTATACATCACATATATAAAGGCCGGTTTGGATTTTAACTTCCTTCAATTGTACGAACCTGTTGTAGGTATCCCCTTCCTGATATAGTAGTCCCCCCCCCCCCCACACCCCCACCTCCATCGTCACCCATCATCAACCCCTTGCAAGCTTACTGCCGGACGAGTACACCAGGTTCTGTGGAAATTGTGTGGCACCAGGATACAGCTACGGTGTTATACAGCAGGATACAGCTTGTGGTCTTCTCTGTGGCGGCGTGGTTAGAGTGTCTGACTTCTTTCAGGGTCAGACTCCTATTCTGATGATTGGTGGTTCTATTCCCCATGCCCCCATCTCTGCCAATTTGGATTTCCACTGCTGTGTATAACTTACAGTGTCATCAAAGGCCAGTTGCTCTCGTACCATGTCTATGTGGTGTGGGAGGTTAAAAATCCCTTGGGTCGGTAAAAGTGTAGGGTCTGGCTTTCTATCGACAAACTGTCTAATGTTGAAAACAAGTCTATTCAGACTTATCCATGATAGGCAGTATAAATCTTCAAGGAAAAAAACGGTGCTATTGTTGCTTATTCTGGTTTGTTGTAGAAGATAAACAGTGTGTACAGTTGTTAATGCCCCTCCGGCACCATCTGTATACAAATGTGGCTTTTCCAGCGCACACAGGACAATAGTGTAGTGCAGATCTTCAAGTTGCATAGTCCGATGATTTCGAGTTTCTGACATTTTTCTGAGATAAATACATTAAATAGACCCCACCAGTCAAGCTGGACAGTACCCGACTAGAGTTGTTCCAAATTCTGCCGACAGATGTCACTAGCTTAACTGGAGGGTTGTAATAATATATGAAGATAGCAGCGGTGAAAGTCCAGAAGAAAAATAAGATATAGTTCTCTTTTTTTAACAAGATATATATCAAAATGATCAGAGTTTGAATCCTCTTGCGATATGAATATCTGAATATAATCAGGCATTTTATTATTTTTTCAAGCATTATTTATGGAGATATATAGCATGTGAAATCATAGGCAGTCAGGAAATATACCCGACTAGACTGGTTCCAGATTATGCTGACAGATGTCACTAGCTTAACTGATCGGGTCTATTGATTGTCACAATTTACCTTACTTTAGCTTGAAGTAATTTATATTTTAGATGGCTAAGTTTTGAGATATTTATGTTTTAGATGGCTAAGTTTTGAGATATTTAAAGTGCAAACATGTTTCGGCCAAATGTTAGCCTTTTAAAATGAAAGTTGCTTCAAACTAAAATAGTCCGATGAAGCATCAAATTGTGGCGTTCTCTGTGGCGGAGTGGTTAGAGTGTCTGACTTTTTTCTAGGTCAGACTCCTAATCTGAGGGTCGGCGGTTCGATTCCCCATGCCCTGAGCTCTGCCAATTTGGATATCCACCGCTGTGTATAACTTACAGTGTCATCAAAGGCCGGTTGCTCTCATACCATGTCTATGTCGTGTGGGAGGTTAAAAATCCCTTCGGTCGGTAAAAGTGTAGGCCCGGGTTTTCTATCGACCAGCAGTGGAATGAGGAAGACCAGTTGTCTATGACTGAAATTTCCCCTGCTTAAACAACTAATGGACCAAAAAATAAAAAAATAAAGGTAGATTATAACAATCAACCTAATATATTTATCTCAGAAACTCAAAACCATCGCGCTATGCACCTTTACTGCTAACATGTTGCATCCAATATTAGTATAGGAAAGGCAAACATTTTGCTGCAATTAATACCAATGCGTGTACATTCATGTGAATCTTCTCTTTTCTCTTTTTTCTCTTCAAATTATCCAATTAAATATTTTGTCTTACAATAGTTTTCTTTTCTTCCACAGGTAAGCATCACGTACAACTTCCCAACCAACACCAATACTTCCCAGGTAGGACTGTCTAAGATCTAACACATGAAGCCCTCTTTAGAGTGGCATGCACCCATATTTATCATTTATTTATCATTTACATTGCTAAATATATGTGTATATGTATACATGTTATGTGCATATACATATATATATATAGATATATAATATATATATATATATATATATATATATTTTACCTCGGTATACAGCCTCAGGCTAGCCTCAGGCTAGGGAGAAGGAAGCACGTGAGGTACCAGCAATTAGCATATACAACTCACGACTGGATTACGTGTCGTTGGGTTGCTCCGGCAAATTTAGTCTACATACAAGCTAATACGCAGTAAGTATCATAAAAACTGTGGTTAGCTTAATCATGATGCATTAGAGCATCATTATGGAAAGTTTAGACTTTCTTTGGTCCATTTTGGACGAGTTATTTGGTTATAAAAAACCAAGGATAGAATTCCTTCTCGAAGGATTGAAACCGATCATTAGCGGTTCTGTCAACACCCGAGTCACCGTGTGATTATGGGTAGAGATGTGGGCTCTGCCTCGTCTCCTGTGGAAATTCTCTCGTACTCTAATAGAGAGTAATGTTGGAGATGCTCCTGGGTTTCTTTTATAGACTCCCCACAAACTTTTTCAGGCGTTTCTCCGAGTTTCGTAGCATTTTCTCCAACTTGTTGACGTAGTAGTCACAGGTGGGAGAAGTGTGCGGAACAGAGGGATGGGCGGGCCGATACACTGGTCCCGACCCCGCGTAAGGTTTGGGCTTGACCCACAACCCACGCACAAATTTAGCTTATTACGCCTGTGTTATAACGGTATAAACACGTTCTCTAACACCAATAGATGTCCAAATGAGTTTGAAACAACCATATTGTGACATATATATATACC
>JASIRB010001224.1:0-36673 GCA_030323885.1 Branchipolynoe longqiensis | reverse complement strand
AGTTTTAGAGATATTTAACGTTTTCTGTATGAAGATTGCTCACTGCCATTGAAAATGCCTTGAGGTTTTCCCATATGCTTAAGCTGTTCAACAACCACCACTTGGAGCGCCACAGTCAGCAGATGTTACATGCTCTAGTATGGGAGTTGTCCCTCTCATCTGTTTATATACACGCTCTCTGGTTGTAGTCAAATCACGCTTGTGCACAAAAGGATTGGAGTCGTCGTAGTTTTAGTAGTAGTGGTTTTTTTACTTGTAGATGTTGTAATTGATCTTGAAGCCGTTTACTGTGCTAGTTGTGTGTAGCTTAGTAGTTAACATAAAGCTGAAAGCAAAACTTATGCTGGTGCGGCTGGAGAAGTACAACTTACACCGCTGTTGCTGGGTACAAGTGACACGGGGGGTTCCCCAATCTAAAAATAACTGCACGTTTAGCTATAATGAAAGTGTTACGCGCCCCTACATACCGTGTGACCTGATTCCCCACCTTGGTGATAGCTAAACGGTGTCAGGCTGTAACACCAAACGCCGCTAACACCGCGTCATGCAGATGGCCCCTGGAGTGTATATATGTTGAGGGAAAATATATGCAGTTGGATTGTAGTTATTGAATGTTAATCAACATAATGTAAAGTCGACGGCTGGTGGTGTGAGTGGTGTGGACAGGCTAATGAGAAATCAATACAGGTAAGGAAGGAAAGTAGATAAAGAGTGAAAGGTAGGAGAGTGAGACTCTCTCATTTATTACTTTCATAGGTTCCAGAACAAGGTGATGGTGATCACATGATCCAATCTTCCAATCCCTAACAAGCATTCCTCTAACCACCAATGAGGGTTCAATATCCCTGTTGCCAAGGCATGGTTAGGTCTGTCTCTGGGGCAGAGATCCATAAATAACTCTAGAGGGGAGGGGGTATGTGAGGCAACTTCTCAAAGACTGTCCACCTAAGAAGTGACACTCTTCCTCTATACTATTTTACTATACAATTTCTATCTTTATGAGTAATAGCATACCAACTCCACATATCCCTTATATGCCTTTGGTTTGATATATTACCATTTTATAGACAAGTTGCAATTTATTATAGTAGAGTTCATATATCCCATATCTCATAATATCGGCAAATCTTACAATAAGGTAGAACTGCCAAACTAAGCCTTTCTAAGTTCATCAATATCAAGACACTTTTTCTCCAACTTTTAGAGAGATGGAATTCACCGCTGATACAGCATCAGCGTTAGCGGTGAATCTTTTATCTAAATAGTACCTAGATCAAGGATTCACACCGTACATCCAGTACAGGGGTGAAAACCAACATATTAGAAAAACGGGCGAAGAATTTTGACATGGCAGTGAAATTAATTGAGCTGGTAAATTCTTAATTTAAGAAGCAAATTATATTCTTCACATAAATCTTCATATTTACCTGCTACTTTGGATTTGAAATATATAATAAAACATGTAGTTTAAGGAATTTAACAAATAAAACCGACGGCGTTTTATCACCGCCATCTTGGCTTTTTGCATTCTCGCCTATTTCACCAACTCTGTGCCGATATGGGTAGCCATTTGATCCTGGAGCCAGAGTTTCTATTTCCTGTTCCATACTAAAGCTATTTTCGCCCGTATTTAGATTATGTTAGGGTTCACCCCTGTACTATAAGTATGGGGTGAATCTTTTATCTAAATAGTACTATGCTTGTTATCGCATAAACAAACATTTCTTAAATTTTAAACATCTGCACATTCCACAAAGCCCATTTCAGTAAAGCCCCAGTCACACCTACCCGGACGAGCCCCGGATTTTTAGCCAGACCACCCCCGGACCAATTGCCCGGACTGTCCCAGACCGCCCTGGATAAAATGGTTGTTTTCGTCATTTTTTACCTCGCAGTGACACCTTTCCAGACGAGCCCCAGACGAGCCCCCGGACCAGAGGCCGGATCGTCCCGGACCGCCCTGGATCACCCCTGGACTCCCCGGTGTAACCACGGACTAGTCCTGGATGACCCCAGATCACCGCCGGACCATGCCGGATTGCCCCGGATCGCACCGGATGAGCCCCGATAGACCCCGGACCACCCCGGGACTCCCTGGTCTTGTACCCGGACTGGGCCGGACTGACCGCGGACGAGCCCCAGACCACCCCCGGACAGCCTGAAGCGGCCCCGGTTCACTCCCGGACTGCCCGGATCACACCCGGACTACTCCCAGAAAGCTATGAGTATAAAAGAGCGCGCAGCGCTGCAGAGCTCATTTCCAAATCCAGCAGCGCCAAGCACAGATCTCACCATGACCAATCCTACAGGAAAGAGAATTGCATCCAAGAGGGTTGCTCAGAAGGAGCCTGCCGCACACAAGGTCGCCACGAAATCGCGGAGGAAACCAGCACCATCACCCTCAACTTCCGGATTGTCTTCCGACAAGGACTCTGTCTGGGACGTGTTGCCGCCTCCTCATCCTGTGATGCCACCTACAGCAGTCCCGTTGTCACAAGGGACTTCGTCAGTGAGGCGGAAGAAGGTGGACGCTCTTCCGCTCACAAGTGAGCAGCACATCGACATGTCTGAGTGGCTACGGTTGCACGACTACGTCTATGTGAAGGGATGGAGCGACTATAAGAACACCGCTTTGAAGAGACGTGCATGGGAGGAGAAGGCCAAGGAGATGGGGTTGGACGACCCCAAAACACTCATCACATGGTATGAGTCCATTTTGGATTCCTGCAAACGCATCTCGTGCGGCAGCCATCGAGATCGGGGGTGACGTTGCAGTCCTGGTTGCAACCAGTCCACGCAGCTTCGACAGCAACCACAGCTTCGGGTGGCGGCCTTCTCACCTGACTCGATGTCGACGATGACAACCTCATGCCACCTGGCCAGGTTCCACCACCGTCGAGTCAACCACCACCCGCAGCAGCAACGCTACCCGCAACTCCGCGCCTGGCACCCAAGAGGAAGGGCACCCCCTGAACACCCACCAGCAACACCGACATTGACCAGTTGCTATCACAACTGTATGACCAGCAGGAGGAGGCTGGGATCATCCAGGGCCGGGTGAGCGGAATGATGGAGCCGGCGAAAGTGTCACCGCCGATGCTGTGGGGAACGTGGCTGGGGCAGTAGCTGAAGAGATCGCCCCCTCGCTTCTCGGGGAATTCCATTCGCAGAGTTTCGCCTTGGCGATGCGGCTACGCTCCCAGTCACTACTACTGCCATGCCAGAAGGAGCCACATTGTCCACAAGCACGTCGTCCAGAGCCTCAACCACCAGCCCCGTTGCTGTTGCCGGCACCGGCTTTCCCCGTCCTGGTGACGGGATTACAACCGGGAGGCTCTGAAGTCGTCTGGACGACTCCCCGATCCGGTCCTTCCACCACTGCAAGACGCCACAGCTCCGAGGTGCGTGACCCGGTTGACTGGAGCAGCACGGCTCCCACACGCCCATCCAGTATGCCAGGAAGCAGTGTGTGGAACATCACGAGTCTGTCCGATCTCAGCTTTACCACATTAATGGCTGGGATGGGACAAGACCCAGAGCAGCCTCTGTGAGGTGGACTTGCTTGAACATTGACAACATTGGGATGAGAGTGACTGGAAAAACCACGGGTCGCACACGGCCATCCAGCACGCCAGTGTGGGAAACATCACGGGACTATCCGATCTCTGTTAACCACATTAATGGCTGGGATGGGACACGATCCGGAGCGACTGACTGGAACACCACAGCTTGTGATGTGACATGATCGGATATGCAGCCTGTGTTTGGGCACTGAACATTGTGAAATGAACTTCTGTACATTGTATTTCTGCACTTATTATGCATGAGTGATTGTGAAGGTGATCGTGACAAGAGTTGTGATTGTGTAAAGTATATAAACTATTATCAGTTGTTGAAAATAAAAATATCAATAATATGAAATGGTTACTACATTGTGATTGTTGCAATCTATGTTAATGCTTTAGTCAATTTAGTTGATAGTCACTTGTAATAAATGGAAAGGTTATCTGAAATTAAGTAATAACTATTTAACCAATAAATTTCCCCCCCTTTCCCCTCCAAAAAAAACACCTTTTCGATAAATAGCACATGAAATCAGTTAAGCTCTTATAACAACAATAAACTACAAGCAAAAAACCATGAATTAGTTTTAGATTTCAGTATTAAGACCCCTTTTTGATAAATACCAGATTAAATAAGTGAAGCTCTTATAGCAACAATAAAGGGGGGGAAACATTAATTAGTTTCAGAATTCAGTATTAAGACCCCTTTTCGATAAATAGCACATGAAATAAGTTAAGCTCTTACAGCAACAATAAACTACAAGAAAAAAAACCATTATTTAGTTTTCAGTATTAACTGTTTCATAAACATTATAAAAATATATACTAAAAGCTCTAACACAGAACTTTTTTTTATTACTCTAAGATTTAATTAAGAGCAATTTCTTTTTGATATAAGATTTGAACTTAAAGCTGTTATAGCAACACAACAAAAACAACAAGAAATAACAAACAAATTTAATTAAGATATTTTTATTATTACCGAGGTTTCTTTTCATATGACATTCACAATAATGATACATGTTTCATTTGTAGGCAAACACATATCATAATAGCACATATATATGAAATACAATTCTCATGGCACAATTGGTTAACAGTTCACACTTCGAAATAGTTCATATCATAGCATCTTGCCAAGGCACCGCTTCAGCCTCGGGCACGTAATAGGCACTAAGATATTGTCTCTGGTATTTCGCTGCGATTGTCAGTCTGTTCCCACGGGCTCGAGGAACGATGTTGTGATTGCTGTCCTCCTGGTCCATCTCTGCGTTGTGAGGAGCTGCTAACCGCATCCGCATCCGATTATGTAGGCAGATACATGCCAACACTATCGACACAACTGTCGCTGGCTTCAGCCGCATGGTTGTTAGGAGGCACTGGTATCAGTGAGCTAGAATCCCAATTGCATTTTCCACGATGCGGCGTGCCCTGGACAGTCGGTAGTGGAAGATTCTTTCCGGAAATGTTTGGAGAATGGTTTCATCAACCACGTTCTCAGTGCGAACGCATCATCAGCAACTATGAAGAAAGGCATGTCACGCTCATCATGCTGTAGTGGTTCGGCACTTGAAAAACCAAGTCGTCCCTCTTCTATGTACTTCTTCAGTTCCGAATGGTTGAAGACTTGAGCATCGCCTGCAGAGCCATTGCTCCCAACGTTGACCCAGGAGAATTTGTAGTCACCATCCACTAGAGCCATCAATATGACCGAGTGGAATCCCTTGTAGTTGTAGTACTCGGACCCTCCATGGGCTGGGCATTGGATGGGGATATGTTTCCAATCAAGGGCTCCCAGGCAATGGTGAAACTGCCATCTTGTGGAGAACTGCTCAGCAATACCTCTCCATTGGTCTAATGGAGTTGGAGCTTGAATCATCTCCTCGGCATACTTGGCAATTATAGCTTCACACACCTCACGAATGGCAAGTGAGATGGTGTTGTGTGGAACTCGGAAACCGTACATCAGAGAATGATAGCTGTCACCAGAGGCTAGGTAGTGCAGAGTGAATGACAGTTTCAATCCAGGTGTTAACGGTTTTCTGTAGAACGTGTCCATTTTCTTGATTCTTGGAATGATGTGAAGGAGAACCTCCTCGAACATATCCGGTTCTATGCGTAGAAAGTTTCTGTATGCTCGAACATCTTCGATACGTAACTCTTACATAAGATTTGCAAACTGCCCAAACTGCATTCTCCTATCCAACCATGGTCGAACCCACACACTTCTTCTCTGTTTTCTTTTAAGTCTTCTCTGGAGTAGCAGAACTTGCAACATAATCATGTTGTTAACATTCTGTCGTTGATGTAGCTGTAATTGCCAGTTCAGCAGCTGAAGTTGATGCCTGCGCTCCCTCGAGCAGGCATCCAGGATGTGCACCCTCTGAGAGTCAGGCAGGAAGTGATGCATGAAGTGGATTTTCACCTGCTATATATATGTATACTAAACACCGCTGATCTGGGCAGTCCGGGGCGATCCGTGGCTGATCCAGCGTGATCCTGAGTGATCCAGGGTGTCTGGGTCTTATCCGGGCAGTTCAGGATCCTGGTTGAGTCAAACCAATGACTTAAATATTGATACTTGTCGTTTCCTAGCCAGGCACTCAACATTATTAGGACATGGCAAGGACTGGTTGGCTCAGTGTCAGGATAATGTGACTGGATGGGATATCAGGTCTTGGTACTGGTGGCCTGGTCTCCCAGTGGGGCAGCACAATAAAGTTTCCATGAGTGCACACTGTCACAAGTCGGTGCCTATCCTGACATGACTCCAACAAACAAAACAAAAAATGACACTCCACACACTCCCCTCACTCCCCACACTCCACACACTCCACACTCTCCACACACTCTCCACACACTCCACACACTCCACACACTCCACACACTCCACACACTCCACACACCCCACACACTCCACACACTCCACACACTCCACACACTCCACACACTCCACACACTCCACACACTCCACACACTCCACACACTCCACACACTCCACACACTCCACACACTCCACACACTCCACACACCCCACACACTCCACACACTCCACACACTTCACACACTCCACACACTCCACACACTCCACACACACCACACACACCACACACCACAACCACACCCCTCCACACACGCCACACACTCCCACACTCCACACACTCACACACTCCACACACTCACCACACACTCCACACACTCCACACACTCCACACACTCCACACACTCCACACACTCCAACACACTCCACACACCACACACTTCCACACACCCACACACTCCAAACATCCACACACTTCACACACTCCACACACTTCACACACTCTACACACTTCACACACTTCACACACTTCACACACTCCACACACTCTACACACTCCACACACTCCACGTACTCCACACACTCCACACACTCTACACACTCCGCACACTCCACACACTCCACACACTTCACACACTTCACACACTCCACACACTCCACGCACTCCACACACTTTATGCACTTCACACACTCCACACACTTCACACACTCCACACACTCCATGCACTCCACACACTTTACGCACTTCACACCCTTCACATACTTCACCCACGTCACACACTTCACACACTCCACACACTTCACACACTCTACACACTCACACACTTCACACACTCACACACACTCCACACACTCCACACACCACCACCCACCCACCCACAACCCACATCCACACACTCCACACACTCCACACCTCCACACACACTCTACACACTCCACACACTCCACACACTCCACACACTCCACACACTCCACACACTCCACACACTCCACACACTCCACACACTCCACACACTTCACCACTCCACACCATCCACACACTCCACACACCTCCACACACTCCACACACTCCACACACTCCACACACTCCACACACTCCACACTCCACACCACCCACACACTCCCACACACTCCACACACCCCACACCCCCACACGCCCCACACACCACACCTCCACACATCCACACACTCCACACACTCCACACACTCCACACACTCCACACACTCCACACACTCCACACACTCCACACACTCCACACACTCCACACACTCCACACACTCCACACACTCCACACACTCCACACACTCACACACTCCACACACTCAACACACTCCACACACTCCACACACTCCACACACTCCACGCACTCCATGCACTCCACACACTCCACACACTCCACACACACCACACACTCCACACACTCTACCACACACCACACTCTCCACACACTCCACACACACCACACACTCCACACACTCCACCACACACACACACTCCACACACTACCACCACACCCCACACACTTCACACACTCCACCTCAAAACCCACACACTCCAACACACATCCACACCACCACACACTCCACACACTCCACCACCACACTCCCACACACTCCACACACCCCAACACAACCACACACTCCACACACTCCACACACTCCACCACTCCACACACTCCACACACTCCACACACTCCACACACTCCACACACTCCACACACTCCACACACTCCACACACTCCACACACTCCACACACTCCACACTCAGTTCCCGGGACGTCACATGACCTAGTTGACCAGGCGCGCGGGGCATGACGTCACATGACCTAGTTGACTTTGGCGCGCGGCGCAGTTACGTGACGTGTTGGGTAGTCGTGCCTTTGATTGTCTGTCTGCGGGAGGTCAAAGACGGCCGTTATAATGTAGCAGTCACACTACGACGACAAGGGGCGACGACAGCCCTGCGACAGTGACTACCGGTCTGTCGTCGATTGTCGTCGATTGTCGCGCAGGTGTCACCTCCGCGACACCTCCAGTTTCTCCACTCTTTCTCGACTGTCGCCGGGGTGTCGTGGGTGTTTTGGACATGTTGAAAAACTTCGACGACAGGCGACGACAGCCGATGTTGCGGCACTGTCGCGGCACTGCCGCGGCACTGTCGCCGCACTGTCGTCATCTACTCATCAAAGAGTCGGAGGTCCCCCCCACCCTGTCTGTGTCTCTGTGTGTGTCTGTGTCTATGTGTGTGTCTGTGTGTGTGTCTGTGTCTCTGTTTGTGTCTGTGTCTCTGTGGGTGTCTGTGTCTCTGTGTGTGTGTCTGTGTCTCTGTGTGTGTCTCTGTGTGTGTGTCTGTGTCTCTGCGTATGTGTGTGTATGTGTGTGTCTGTGTGTGTGTCTCTGTGTTGTGTCTCTGTGTGTCTGTGTCTCTGTGTCTTTGTGTCTCTGTTGCTGTGTGTGTGTCTGTGTGTATCTCTGTGTCTCTGTGTATGTGTCTCTGTTTCTGTGTGTGTCTGTGTGTGTGTGTGTCTCTGTGTGTCTGTGTGTGTCTCTGTATGTGTCTGTGCACACCACCACACCACACCACCCACACACACCACACACACCAACACACACACAATCACACTCACACTCACTATCACACTCACACACATCACACCACACACACACACTCACATCACACTCACTACACACTCACACTCACTATCACACTCACTATCACACTCACTATCACACCACACCAATCACACTCACTATCACACTCACTATCACACTCACACACACACTCACTATCACACTCACTATCACACTCACTATCACACCACACACACCACCACACAACACACCACACACACCACACACACCACACCACATCACACCACACTCACTATCACACTCACACTCACTATCACACTCACTATCACACACACTATCACACTCACTATCACACTCACTATCACACTCACTATCACACTCACACTCACTATCACACTCATTATCACACTCACTATCACACTCACACTCACACTCACTATCACACTCACAGTCACACTCAGTATCACACTCACACTCACTCTGTGTGTGTGTCTCTGTGTCTTGGTGTCTCTGTTGCAGACACACACAGACACACACAGAGACACACACAGAGACACACACAGAGACACACACAGACACAGAGACACAGACACACAGACACAGACATAGAGACACACAGAGACAGAGTCACACACACAGACACACACACAGATACACACACAGAAACACAGAGACACACACACAGACACACACAGAGACACACACATACACAGAGACACAGACACACACATAGAGACACACACAGAGACACACAGTCACACACACAGACACACAGAGACACACATAGAGACACACACAGAGGCACATAGTCACACACATAGTCACACACACAGACACACACACACAGACACTGTCGCGCCGCTGTCGTCCCGTCTGTGGTCCGTCTGTGGTCCGGATGTCGTCCGATTGTCGTCCAACTTAGCCCGAATTTGCATATGTCGTCGGGATTTCACAAAATCCCAGTCACCTGGCTGTCGTCACCCCCTTGTCGTTGTAGTGTGACTGCTACATTACGGGGCGCGTGACCGGCATGTAGGGGAGCAACTCGCCGGGCACCAACTAGTCACAGTGTCGCAGTTTACAGGGCGCATTCCTTACATGCGGTATGCGGTATGCGGTATGCGGTATGCGGTATGCGAATGCGAATGCGAATGCGACAAAAATCGAAACGCCTTGAAACCTATGAGCTACATTCCTTACACGCGGTATGCGAATGCGAATGCGTTTTTCCGATCGGTCCATGTAGCGATCGGTGCGGCATGCGGCATGCGGCATACGGCATGTGGCAAGCGGGGTGCAAATAGAAACCTGAGTCTGATGTGTCCATTAGTTTAACACTAGGAGAGGCGACTGAGCATTACGGAACGGCCTAGAGGGGTGCCGTGTACATAGTGATTAGTGTGTGCTTATAAGGGGGAAGGAGGCGGGAAGGTGAGAAAGCCGTGAGGGGAAGAGAGAGGAGGGGAGAAAGCCGAGGGGAGGATGGCAGGGAGGTGAGAAAGCAGTGAGGGGAAGAGAGAGGAGGGGAGAAAGCCGAGGGAAAGCTACCAGATTCACAGAAATATGAATACTTATCTATAAATTGGCAATAATATAGCCAGTTGTGTGCCGCATGCCGCATGCCGATACCGCATGTAAGGAATCATGCCATTCGCATACCGCATGCCGCATACTGCATACCGCATACCGCATACCGCGTGTAAGGAATGCCCGCTTAAAAGGGTACCTGGTTTAAAACAGGTTTTTTTCGCAATGCGCAAACACATGCATTTCTGCCTGATTGAGATTGTACACACATTTAATAACTTCAAAAACTTGTTAATCGCTTGTTAGCTTGTTAGTGCACAGGATAATATATACTATCAAGCATAAACTATTCACTACAATGATTCCTGAATGAATCCTTGCTTGTCTCACCCTACATTTCAAGAGAGAACCTCTACAGACAGAAATTCAGGCAATATTTCAGGCTTGCCATTTGACTTAGACACATGCGCATTGCGAAAAACCCTGTTTTAAAGGCCCTGTCACACTACGACGTTTCCTACCAACGCGCGTCGACGTGTTGCCTTTTTGGTCGAAACGTCGGTACACGTCCGGTACGTTACCGGCGCGTTAACGGCGCGTTACCGGCGCGTTACCGGCGCGTCGGTACATAGCAACGTTTGAAGGAACAAGTCGGCGCGCGTCTGCGCGCGTCGGGGCGCGTCAAGGTTTTGTGCTTGCACAAAACTTTCGACGGGCCGCAACGCGCGGCAGCGTTTTGGGGGGCGCGTTACGGACGCGTTAGCAACACGTCGACACGCGTTGGCGGCGCGCAGGCGGAACGCTGGCAGGACGTTGATCAACGTCGGTTAACGTTGGCTTTTTTTCCCCCAAAATGCGAGCGTTCTGTCGGCGCGTCGGGAACGTCAGATCGACGTGTTGTGGGCGCGCCATTGGCGTTGCTCCAGCGTTTCTCGGCGCGTTGGACGTGTTGCCGGCGCGCCTCGATGCGTTGGCCGCGCGGTGTGGACGCGCTGCGGGCGCGTCCTAACGTGTTGCTCGCAGGTATGTACGCGTTGACATGGTTCTAACCCAACACCAACGCGCCGACAGCGCGCCGACAGCGCGCCGATGGCGCGCCGATGGCGCGCCGATGGCGCGCCGATGTCACGCTGGGAACCCGTTGGCGGGACGTTGGCATTCTGTTCCGCCGCGCGTCGAAGCCCGTTGGCCGCGCGCTAATAGCACGCTACTAACACGCTGTGCCGCGTCAAACTTTCTCCCAAAGCGCCGAAAAGTTTGACGTTTCTCGACGGGTTGCAAATATTTTGCGCGTTGCCGGCACGCCGGGGGAAACGTCGTAGTGTGACAGGGCCTTAACCGGGTACCCTTTTAAGCTGCGACACCAGCTCAGTCTGCGAATGGACGCTGATATTCAATTTGTTTGTTGGTTAGTTTGCCCTCCACATGTCACCTGCGCATGGTCACCTGACACCTACATTGGGCCATGTGGACCATAATTTTGCTGCGCAATAAGGCTTTGTTTGTTGGGGTTTTACATCCTGGCAACATTTAAGACTTCGCTACACTTATGCTAGGTACACACCTACCGTATACGATTCGCACACTAAAACTCGCGACCCGACCCGACCCGCTTAAAACTGAATACGACCCGATTCATTTTTCGAATCGCGAATCACAATCGTAAGGAAGCCGTTTTAGCCCTAAAAGTGAATTTTAAGTCGTGAATCGCAATCGGTAGGTGTGCTAGGGGAGTGCACACCTCATGACTTTTGGGGAGTTTTTGATCGTATACGGTAGGTGGGTGGGGAAAAACGGTAGGTGTGTAGCTAGCATTACGCTAGATGGCGGATAAGTTGCTTCATCCAGGACAGGTACCGACTTCTGACAGTGCACACTCATGGTGACTTTATAGTGCTGCCCCACTAGGAGAACAGGCCCCCACCACCATGACCCGATATCCCACACAGTCACATTGTCCTGGCACGGAGCTAACCAGTCCTTGCCCTATCCTAGTAATGCTGAGTGCCAGGCTATAGATTAGATTAGATTAGTTTAGAGTGTCTGAGCTATATGCTCAGACCAAGTCGGAGACTCCACCATCAGAGCCCATCACATGTGGTGAGGATGCTCTGTTCAGTTTTGTCATGTGCAGTAATGAGTTTGAATCTGCTGGCGTTAGCTGGGTGTATCCTGGAATCTGTGGTTCATTTGGTATTTTTTTTAACACCTTGTCAAGCTACCTTTTGAATGATTGTACACTGCAGTTTGATTGATGTCTAATGTTAAGGCCCTGTCACATTACGGCGTATGGCGGGAGCGTATTGAAAACCTACGTAGGTCCTGCGCGTGCCGGCCTATGATGACATTTGGTGACCTTTCGGGTGGTTTTGAGCGTATGTGGAACCTACAAGGAGCGTACGAGGAGCGTATGAGGAGCGTATGGGAGCGTATGGGAGCGTATGGGAGCGTGCTGTGACATTTTTTGACAGTATGGGCCATACGCCCTCATAGGTCGTTTTTTTTTTAGCATGCACAAAAAAATTTGGACGGACGGATTTATGAAAGCGTATGGCGGCGTATGCCTCATACGCTTCACATACGCCGGCATCTGGCGGCGTATGAGTAGCGTATGAGTAGCGTATGCGTAGCGTATGAGTAGCGTATACGGCGTATGCCGACGTATATGACGTAACGCGCTTATGCCGCCATACGCTCCCGCAAAAAACCCTAATGTGACAGCCCCTTAAGCTAGGTAGTGACAAGTATCAATTTTGTAAGTCATTGGTTTGACTCGGTTGGGATTCAATCTCCTGACTTTCCTCCTGGGAAGCCTGCGCTCTACCGATTCGACCACCGCGTTCGGTACGCACAATAAAGCTAAGATTCCTTAAATGCGGTATGCAGTATACAAATGTGACAAAAAATGGAAAAACATGTAAATGCACCGTGGTGCTTCCATATGACCAGTTGCGAATGTAAATACAAATGCAAATGCAAATGCGTTGATGGAAAAGTGGATGGCTAAATGGACCTATTGGTGTGAATGTGTTTTTGTCTCATTCACATACAGCATACCACATGCAGTATAACCCCGTTAAACCAAACTTGAAGGGACCCTAGAAATTTGTTTGGATTAACTGATCATTGGTTTAACCGAGCTTTGGCTTCAACTTTGACTTGGCTTTGTCAAAAACGTGGGTTCATTATGAATGTAATATACAATGTATGTGGACACTTTTATTGTTTTTTTATGTATATACCCCATTATACCAAGCTTGGTTAACCCAAACGATTGGTTTTTCCAAACGATTTTCGACGGCCCGGCAAAATACTACCATTTATCATATAAAAAAAGTTGGTGGGGTCTCAGATGACTTTATAACCACATGAAGGTTTGTTTTAGCCATACTGGAAGTGGCCTGGGGTCCGAACATTTTATTTGGATTAACCGATAGTTTGGATTAACCGACTTTGCTTTAACCAACTTTTTTATATGATAAATGGTAGTATTTTGCCAGGATGCTGAACAAAGTTTGGATTAACCAATCGTTTGGTTTAACCGAGCTTGGTTTAAGGGGGTTATACTGTATATGCAATCTTAGCTTTAGACAAGAGACTAGCAGGACAATATGCTTGAAAAGCACCTCTCAATTCTACTCACTAGGGGCATAATTGATTAATCAACTCGGGTCACCCGAGCCACTTTTTGGCGCATGCGCACATCCTACAGACTCGGGTCGAATAATCGAATACGCTTCTCCGCGCTCGAGTGGACAATTTTAATTTTTTTTAATAACCGATAAAACTACAGCAAAATAGGATTTAAAGTATTTTATGATGGCCTAGTTTAGCTATATTTCCATTTCATTAATCTAAGCTATTCTTTTGAAAAAACATGTATGACTGGTACTGGTAGCTGTTATCCTGCAGGACGGTACCAGTGCAAATGTGACATCATCGCTCATAGCCAAGGTGGGTTACTTGGGTCGGATCGTTTTGCACACGGCACATGTATTTGTCGACTCTACTCGCAGTGTTTGATTTGAAATTCTGACGACTCAGGTGACCCGAGTCGCTCGGGTCATGTTAATCGAGTACGGCCGTGGGGGGCACCGCAGCCCATTTCCGGTGAAAGTAAACTCAGCCGGAAGTGGAGTGCGCTGGAAGCAGCATGCCTGATTGCCGCACTGGGATATAACTCTCTGGGATATAACTGCATGTGAGTTATGTTCAAGGCCTGCAAAGTATTCAAAGTGTGGCTATAGTTAGCAATTTAACTAGCTCTCCGTTATTGCGTTCTACTGGGCGCAGTGGCCGAATTGGTAGAGCGCAGGCCTTCCGTACGGGAGATCTGGAGTTCAATTCCCGGTCAAATCAAACCAATGACTTATAAAATTGATACTTGTCACTTCCTAGCTTAATGCTCACCTTGATGCATATAGCTCGGTGGAGTCAGGATAATGTGACTGAGTGGGATATTGGGTTATGGTGCTGGCAAAGCTGGTGGTGGGCTTGGTGCACATTGGCAGCGCCGATTAAAGTTGCATAGTCCGATGAAAACATCAAATTTTCAAAACCAAAACACTTATCTAGATTTGATTCTACATATTCAACTTAGACACTGGTGCCCTTATTAAGCATTTGTTGCTGCATGGAATGGCAGAATAAGTCAATTAATAGAACCCGTTACTACTGAAGTCTATGCTGTCAGAGTTTTGGAGTGCTTGCCAAAATTATTTTGGCATGTTTTGACGTCAAATATCTCTAAAATTAGCCATTTAAAATTAAAGTTACTTGAAGCTAAAGTAAAGTAGATTATAACGATTAGCATAATATATTTATCTCAGAAAATAGCAAAACCTCAAAAGCATCGGACTATGGAACTTTAACAGAGGAGTAGTGATTAGAAGGACCCTAAAATTTGGTGTTATATATAGATTAGTGCCAGAAGACCATTGCTAAAATTTAATAAACTGCTGAATTTATATTATATTTTCCAAATAAAAACAATTCCCTAATTGTTGATGCAATATATATATATATTACACGCCAGCGTACTTATTAATCATAGCATTGGGAGTTTGTCGCTTGGGGGGCAACAGTTCTCACGGGTGTTTGACAGATGGCAATGTAGTGAAACTTAGTTAATGTAGACACACATGGTTTCAACTGTTCAGCTGCTGTGCACACGCAAATGATTTTGTATGTTTGCATTTCAAATGTGGTCAAATATAGCCGATTCGATAAGGTTGGTTGGATGGTTGTTGGAGGTTTACATCCTGGCAACATCTAAGGTCATATCAGGACGGGTAGCAACTTGTGACAGTGCGCACTCATGGCGACGTTATAGTGGCCTGGTTTCCCAGTGGGACAACACTATAAAAGTTGCCTTGAGTGCGCACTGATATGACCTTAGATGTTGCTAGGACGTAAGACAACAACAACAAACAAACAAACAAACAATAGTCATTCCGAAAAAAAACACCTTTGAGGTATGTTGCTTATTGCTGCCTTGCCGAGATGTAATTAGAAACGCCGGCAAGCCAGCATTTAACTGGATAAGAAACAGGTACTAACCAGACACACCCACTAACCAGACACACCCACTAACCAGACACACCCAATAACCAGGCACACCCAATAACCAGACACACCCACTAACCAGACACACCCAATAACCAGGCACACCCACTAACCAGACACCCAATAACCAGACACCCACTAACCAGACACACCCACTAACCAGACACACCCACTAACCAGACACACCCACTAACCAGACACACCCACTAACCAGACACACCCACTAACCAGACACCCACTAACCAGACACATCCACTAACCAGACACACCCACTAACCAGACACTCCCACTAACCAGAGACACCCACTAACCAGACACACCCACTGACCAGACACACCCACTAACCGGATACACCCACTAACCAGACACACCCACTAACCAGACACACCCACTAACCAGACACACTCACTAACCAGACACACCCACTAACCAGACACACCCACTAACCAGACACACCCACTAACCAGACACACCCACTAACCAGACACACCCACTAACCGGACACACCCACTAACCGGACACACCCACTAACCGGACACACCCACTAACCGGACACACCCACTAACTGGATGCACCCACTAACCGGACGCACCCACTAACTGGACACACCCACTAACCGGACACACCCACTAACCGGAGACACCCACTAACCAGAGACACCCACTAACCGGACACACCCACTAACCAGACGCACCCACTAACCAGACGCACCCACTAACCAGACGCACCCACTAACCGGACGCATCCACTAACCAGACGCACCCACTAACTGGACGCACCCACTAACTGGACACACCCACTAACCAGACACACCCAATAACCAGACACATCCACTAACCAGACACGCCCACTAACCAGACACACCCACTAACCAGACACACCCATTAACCAGCCACACCCACTAACCAGACACACCCAATAACCAGACACATCCACTAACCAGACACACCCACTAATCAGACACACCCACTAACCCGACACACCCACTAACCAGACACACCCACTAACCAGACACACCCACTAACCAGACACACCCACTAACCAGACACACCCACTAACCAGACACACCCACTGACCAGACACACCCACTAACCAGACACAGCCACTAACCAGACACACCCACTAACCAGACACCCACTAACCAGATACACCCACTAACCAGACACACTCACTAACCAGACACACCCACTAACCAGACACACCCACTAACCAGACACACCCACTAACCAGACACACCCACTACCTGGATACACCCACTAACCGGACACACCCACTAACCAGACACACCCACTAACCGGACACACCCACTAACTGGATGCACCCACTAACCAGACGCACCCACTAACTGGACACACCCACTAACTAGACACACCCACTAACCAGAGACATCCACTAACTGGATACACCCACTAACCGGACGCACCCACTAACCAGATGCACCCACTAACCAGCCGCACCCACTAACCGGACGCATCCACTAACCAGACGCACCCACTAACTGGACGCACCCACTAACTGGACACACCCACTAACCAGACACACCCAATAACCAGACACACCCACTAACCAGACACACCCACTAACCAGACACACCCACTAACCAGACACACCCACTAACCAGACACACCCACTAGCCAGACACACCCACTAACCAGACACACCTGTCTACACAAAAAATGCAAAGCAACACTATTAACAAGCACAAGAGAAACGCACCTGAAAATATTAGCACACCACTACACCACAAAACCGGATTACACAGTAGCCCCCCACAGGGACAGTAGACACATGGCGGCCCAAATACTCCTAATGGAAAGAAGCAACATGAAAATACATGAGAGAAGTGTACTAACCATGGCAGCACATGCCTGGAATAAACAAAATGTAAAACTATGGGCAATCCGTAACCCTGACCACTACAAAAAATTCCTAAAGAAAACAATTATTTACTGACACAACAAAACCACACCTGACCCTGAGCGCAGTCACTGCTTGCTGTGCACTGGCACAAAAAGCAAAAGAGAGGCCAGAAACAGTGGTAGGCACTAACAGAAAAGAAAAGAGGAAAATTAGCCCTGCTACGTATAAAGGAAATCAGGAAAGCTATCACCACATGGCGTTGTCCACCGGGGTATATGGAATGACACAAACCAACACAGAAATAGACAGGCCACGGTCATGCAACTGATCCACCCTGAAATACAAAATGGCTAAGCAAACAAGACAGCCATCCCACCTGGCTGCAGTCCTAAAGAGTGCGGTTGTGTTCTAGTACATGGGTGCACTATCTAAGGACAGGGTTTAGGTGAAAGGATGCTGTAACAAATCAAAAAATCTAAAAATCTAAATGGGACGGGATCCTCTCCCGCAAGCCTGCATGTCACCCAAGTAGATGTACATACTAGGCTAAGGTATCATACTCAGACTAGACAAAAAACTGGAAAATTACAGAAAACTAACATAGGCTATTACTAACAACCAAAATTGCAGAAGGCTGAGCTGAGCAGACACAGGTAAACACTCCTCGGTGAAGGAACAGATCAACACAGCACCACAGCTGTCCAGCGTTGAAAACAAGCACCCTGATGGGAGCTTATACATTATGGGCAGAGTAAATACCTTGTCAACAACAAAAAACTATTAAAAAAACAGGGAGCGGGATGTAGCTCAGGCAGTAGATAATTTGTCCATCTGTGAAGCTGTAGATCATCCAATCGATCCTTTTCAGTGGATGCCATTTGCAGTTTGGGGTATGTTCCGTTCCCACCAGTGGTCCACAACTGGTTCATCAAAGAATGTGGTATGTGCTGTCCTGTCTGTGGGAAAGTGCATATAAAACACCCCTTGCTGCTTATTGGAAAGAGTAGCATCTGTGTTGGAAGCAGCGGGTTTCCTCGAAAGAAATATTTCAGAATGACCATATGTTTGACATCTAATAGCTGATGATACAATTAAAAAAACTAATGTGCTGTAGAGGCGTCGTTAAAAAAAAAAAAGCTTTACTTTGTTTGTATTCACCAACCACACACATATCAACAGTACACACCCCACACCCCACACCCCACACCCCACACCCCACACCCCACAACCCACACCCCACACCCCACACCCCACACCCCACACCCCACACACCACCCCACAACCCCACACCCCACACCCCACACCCACACCCCACACCCAACACCCACACCCCACACCCACACCCACAACCCCACACCCCACACCCCACAACCCACACCCCACACCCACAACCCCCACACCCCACACCCCTACCCACACCCCACACCCACACCCCACAACCCACACCCCACACCCCACACCCCACACCCACAGACACCTCATCTCAGTTCCGTGTAGTGGCTTATCTCCAGAAAATAGCGGCTATAGCAAGCGCTGACGTCTTTCATTTTTCCGTGTGCTCATTTCTCACCCATCTTTTAGATAATTTTAATAGAAACTGCTCAGTGGCGCCCCCTATCCTCCATCACCGGCTATGCCTTCACGTGGCACCCAGGGCATGTGTGATACCTGGCATACCCTATGTACACCACTGCTTTATTGGTGGTCTGTCTAGTATGAACATCTCCCACTGACTATTGCATTAAGTATACACAGATCGCCTACCCTCGAGTTTGTTCACAACGCGGTGGCCGAATCGGTAGAGCGCAGGCTTCCCATGAGGGAGATTGGGAATTCTATTCCAGGTCGAGTCAAATCCAATAACTTACTAAATTCATACTTGTCGCTACCTAGCCTGGCACTTGGCATTACAAGAATAGGGCAAGGACTGGTTGGTTCGGTGTCAGGATAATGTGACTTAGTCGGGATATCAGGTCATGGTGCTGATGGCCTGGTCTCCCAGTGGAGCAGCACTATGAAGTTGCCATGAGTGTGCACTATCACAAGTCGGTACCCATCCTGATATGACCTTAGATGTTGCCAGGATGTAAAACTCCAACAACCAACCAACCACAACAAGTTATAAACATTCAATCCATAGACTACTGATATAGTCAGGTCTTATAATGAATAATATTTCTGTAACTATGGGTATTCCGAGTTCCACAAACACAACGCCCCCCTGCCTGCCTTCCCTCCCCGTCCCCCTCCCAGCATCTCCCCTCACTTCTGCCCCCTACACACGCTGCCCTTTCCCCCAGACAATGCACACACTTCATTTTCACTGTTTACAACATGGTACATGCCTCCTTTTCCTCTCCACTCAACGTCTGCCACAAGTTTGATTGATGCATCCTAACACTCATCTATGCTCGTCCATCCTCCTTATTTTCTCTTCACTTTCCCTTATTTTTAACCCAATTATTCCACGCTTCCTCTGTCTACTTCACCACCCACTCCCCTTCAACACCCACCCCACTTGTTCAACCACCACCCCACCATCCATCATCCATCCCACTTGTTCAACCATTGACTCCCCTCCACCAACCACCCCACTTGTTCAACCACCACCGCACCATCCACCATCCATCCCACTTGTTCAACCACCCACTCCCCTCCACCACCCACCCCACTTGTTCAACCACCACCCCACCATCCACCATCCACCATCCACCATCCACCCCACTTGTTCAACCACCCACTCCCCTCCACCACCAACCACACTTGTTCAACCACCACCGCACCATCCACCATCCACCATCCATCCCACTTGTTCAACCATTGACTCCCTCCACCACCCACCCCACTTGTTCAACCACCCTCCCACCCCTCCAGCACCAGCCCAACTTGTTAACCACCACCGACTCCACCCCCTCACCACCACCACCACCACCTACCCCACTTGTTCAACCACCGAGTCGCCCCCACCCCTCCACCACCCACTTGTTCAACCACCGACTCGCCCCCACACCCTCCACCACCCACTTGTTCAACCACCGACTCGCCCCCACCCCTCCACTACCCACTTATTCAACCACCGACTCCCCCCCCCCTTCCGCCCCCATTTCCCCGATTACCCACCCCACTTGTTCCAACCACACTCCCCTCCACCACCCGCCCGACTTGTTCAACATCCCCCACCCACTTGTTTCACACCCCCCCCACCCTACTTGTTCAACCACCACCACCACCACCCACCCCTTCTTTACACTTCCCACCTGTACCCAATCATACACCTGCCCAATTGTTACCGCAGACAGACGCCTGCCGGACCCCCCACACTTCACTATCTAACCCGGGGTTACACATGCCCGCCCATCGGCGTTATTTTCCCCGCCCACCCGCCATCACCTTTCACTTAAAACCGCTAACCCACAGATTCCGTCTGGTGAAATATTTGCCAGAGTATTCTTCTTCTGGAGAGTGTTCCGTGAATAAGCAATCTCTGCAGTTGGTTTTGTGTTTTGTTTTTGTGGGTTTTGTTGTTGTTGTGTGTGTGGAGTTTTTTTTCTTTGTTTGTTTGTGTTAGAGCAATGAGTAGGGATGTGTTATAGCAACGTGTTCACGTCTATTTACGCAACCTCTTCAGTTTGCCAAGTGTACATACACCAAACGTGGTTGTGGTGGTGGTGGGGAGAGGGGAAGGTGGTGGTGGTGGTAGTGATAAGAGGGTGGCGGGGCGATGGGATGGGGGAGGTGGGGGAGGTGGGGGAGGGGTGAAGTGGGGGGGTGAAGGGGTAGAGGTTGTGGTGGTGATTGCAGGGTTGGGTACGGGGGGGTGTGAGGGTGTGAGGGTGAGGGGTGAAAGGTGGGGTGAAGAGGTACGGGTGGTGAAGATAACAGGGTGAGGTAGGGGGGGGGGGGATGACGTCGGGGGGGGGGGGGGGTGAAGGGTGAAATGGTGGGGTGAAGTGAGAGGTGGTGTATGGGAAATGGCAGTGGGGTGGGGGATGGTGAGGTGGGGTTGGGGCTGAGGGGTGAAGTGGTGGGGTGAAGGGGGGAGTTGGGATGAAGGTAATATGGGAAAAGGCGGTGGGGTGGATGGTGGGATGGTGGGGTGGTGTTGCAGATGAGTGGTAGGAGGAGGTGGTAGGAGGTGGTAGGAGGAGGTGGTAGGAGGAGGTGGTAGGAGGAGGTGGTAGGAGGAGGTGGTAGGAGGAGGTGGTAGGAGGAGGTGGTAGGAGGAGGTGGTAGGAGGAGGTGGTAGGAGGAGGTGGTAGGAGGAGGTGGTAGGAGGAGGTGGTAGGAGGAGTGGTGGAGATGAAGGAGGAAGGTGGTAGGAGGAGGTGTGGTAGGAGGAGGTGGTAGGAGGAGGTGGTAGGAGGAGGTGGTAGGAGGAGGTGGTAGGATGAGGTGTAGGATGAGGTGGAGGGAGGTGGTTAGGAGGAGGTGGTAGGAGGAGGTGGTAGGAGGACGTGTGGTAGGAGGGGGTGGTAGGAGGGGGTGGTAGGAAGGGGTGTAGGAGGGAGGTGGTAGGAGGAGGGGTGGTAGGGAAGGTGGTAAGGAAGGAGGTAGGAGGTGGTAGGAGGAGGTGGTGGGAGGAGGTGGTAGGAGGAGGTGGTGGGAGGAGGTGGTAGGAGGAGGTGGTAGGAGGAGGTGGTAGGAGGAGGTGGTGAGAGAAAATAGGGCGGGGTCGATGGGCAGGGGTGGGATGGTGGGGTGAAGGGGTGGCGGTGGTGTGGGAGAGATATCGGGGTGAGGAGTGATAGGGGTGGGCTGAGTGTGAGATGGTGGTGGCGGAGAAGGGGGGGGGGGTGAGGTGGTGGAGGGTGGTGGAGGGGATGTGGGGGTGAGTCGGTGAGGTGTGGTGGGGTGGCCGCAGGATTTTGGACTGTTTGCAATCTATAAACACTTACAAGCCATAAACAAGAGGCAAGAAAACCGAAATTATTACTAAAACTAAATTCAAAAGATTTAAATCGAATAGGACCACTCATGTGCAGTGGTGAAAGCAAGTGTTTAAACACTTATCCATTATGCGCAGGGAAAGTAAATTCATCACACATACAAACATAATGAATAAATATTGCACCAATGGTGTCGGTGGTGCGGTCTCTCATGGGGTGGGGTGGGGCGGCAGCACTATAAAGCCATCAGCTGCGTACACTGTCACAAGTCATTACTTATGTTGAAAAGAATCGCAGCTGTTGTTTGGACGTGAAACCCCAAAGAGTGATTCATTCAATAGCCTTTGAGTGTGGTGAGCAACACGTTAAAGATAAATAAACAAACATTATTGCACCATCTAGATTTTAACGAGTGAGGGATGTGCCTTTCTCTAGTACTAAGCGCATTTCCTTTGATCATGCACCATTTAGTCGGACATGAGGTAGACACCATTCAGTAAACCACCTGGGCCCGTATGCATGGGGCGGTGGTAGCGCTCTACCCCTGGGGGTAGCGGGGATATCCGGGGTAGCGGCGAAAAGTCGCTATGCATGTGACCGGGTAAGCAAACCCCGGGGGGTAAAAGTAGGGTAAGCTACCCCCACTCAGTAGCAGGTATAAGGGCTGGGGTAGGGACCGACTCGGGCCAAATCTATTGAATGCGATCATATTTAACAGAATTACATACGCAATAAGTGATATTTCATGAAATTAACCCTAAATTCGAAGCAATATTAATGCTGCCGCCAGAACGGCGGCGATATTAATATTTTCGAATCGACGAATGCAAGCAACCGCCGCCGCCGACAGTATGGAAAGCGACGTCGATGCGGCGGCGGCGATTTGTTTACTTTACATTTGTTGATTCGACACTATTAATATCGCCGCCAATGCGGCGGTAGCCTTAATAACACTTCGAATTTAGGGTTAAATTGATAAAATGTCACTTATTGCGTATGTAATTCTGTTACATATGGTCACATTGAATTGATTTGGGCCTAATATATAGCCGCCGATTCGGCGGTGGCGGCGATTTGTTTACTTTACATTTGTCGATTCGACACTATTAATATCGCCGCCAATGCGGCGGTAGCCTTAATAACGGTTCGAATTTAGGGTTAAATTGATCAAATTTCAGTTATTGCATATGTAATTCTGTTAAATATGATAGCATTTAATAGATTTGAGCCTAATATATGGCTACAAACGCAGAGGGATTTCCCAAATCTATAAATAAACACAAGGGTAGCTTCCTCCTCGCCGATTTGGCTCCATGCATACCCCGTGACCCATTTCTTATCCCCGGCGATAGCTACCCCGAACTCGGTCCTTACCACCAGGGGCGATAAATAATACTTCATGCATACGGGCCCAGGACTCTACCGGACGTGGTGGCCGAATCGGTACAGCGCAGTCTTCCCGTGTGGGAGCTCGGGAGTTGAATACCAGCCCCGTCCTGGTATCACCTTGGATTTTGCTAGGACGTAAAACAACATCGGGAAAATAAATCAATCGAATCCGACCCGAGTGACACCAATGATTTAACAAGTTTATACTCGTTGCTAGCTAGTGATACTGGTGGACTTAGTGATACTGCTGCACTTAGTAAAACTGGTGCACTTAGTAATACTGGTGCACTTAGTAATACTGCTGCACTTAGTAATACTGCTGCACTTAGTAATACTGTTGCACTTAGTAATACTGCTGCACTTAGTAATACTGGTGCACTTAGTGATACTGGTGCACTTAGTAATACTGGTGCACTTAGTAATACTGGTGCACTTAGTGGTACTGCTGCACTTAGTACTGGTGCACTTAGTAATACTGCTGCACTTAGTAATACTGGTGCACTTAGTAATACTGCTGCACTTAGTAATACTGGTGCACTTAGTAATACTGGTGCACTTAGTAATACTGTTGCACTTAGTAATACTGGTGCACTTAGTAATACTGGTGCACTTAGTGATACTGGTGCACTTAGTAATACTGGTGCACTTAGTAATACTGGTGCACTTAGTAATACTGGTGCACTTAGTAATACTAGTGCACTTAGTGATACTGCTGCACTTAGTAATACTGATGCACTTAGTAATACTAGTGCACTTAGTAATACTGCTGCACTTAGTAATACTGGTGCACTTAGTAATACTGGTGCACTTAGTAATACTGGTGCACTTAGTAATACTGGTGCACTGACTGATACTGGTGCACTTAGTAATGCTAGTGCACTTAGTGATACTGCTGGACTTAGGAATACTGGTGCACTTAGTGATACCGGTGCACTTAGTAATACTGGTGTACTTAGTAATACTGCTGCACTTACTAATACTGCTACACTTAGTAATACTTGTACACTTAGTAATACTGGTGCACTTAGTAATACTGTTGCACTTAGTGATACTGGTGCACTTAGTAATACTGATGCACTTAGTAATACTGTTGCACTTAGTAATACTGGTGCACTTAGTAATACTGCTGAACTTAGTAATACTGATGCACTTAGTAATACTGGTGCACTTAGTAATACTAGTGCACTTAGTGATACTGCTGCACTTAGTAATACTGGTACACTTCCAGATACTGGTGCACTTAGTAATAGTGGTGCACTTACTACTAATGGTGCACTTAGTAATACAGGTGCACTTAGTAATAATGGTGCACTTAGTAATACTGGTGCACTTAGTGATACTGGTGCACTTAATAATACTGGTGCACTTAGTAATACTTCTGCACTTAGTAATACTGGCGCACTTAGTAATACTAGTGCACTTAGTGATACTGCTGCACTTAGTAATACTGGTGCACTTAGTACTACTGGTGCACTTAGTAATACTGGTGCACTTAGTAATACTAGTGCACTTAGTGATACTGCTGCACTTAGGTATACTGGTGCACTTAGTAATACTAGTGCACTTAGTAATACTGGTGCACTTAGTAATACTGGTGCACTTAGTGATACTGGTGCACTTAGTGATACTGGTGCACTTAGTAAGCATGGTGCACTTAGTGGTGCTGCACTTTGTGATACTGCTGCACTTAGTGATACTGGTGCACTTAGAAATACTGCTGCCCATGATAATCATGGTGCACTTAGTGGTACTGCTTCACTTAGTACTGGTGCACTTAGTAATGCTGCTGCACTTAGTAATACTGGTGCACTAAGTAATACTGCTACACTTAGTAATACTGGTGCACTTATTGATACTGGTGCACTTAGTAATACTGATGCACTTAGTAATACTGGTGCACTCAGTAATACTGGTGCACTTAGTGATACTGGTGCACTTAGTAATACTGCTGCACTTAGTAATACTGGTGCACTTAGTAATACTGCTGCACTTAGTAATACTGGTGCACTTAGTAATACTAGTGCACTTAGTGATACTGCTGCACTTAGTAATACTGGTGCACTTAGTAATACTAGTGCACTTAGTAATACTGGTGCACTTAGTAATACTGGTGCACTTAGTAATACTAGTGCGCTTAGTGATACTGGTGCACTTAGTAATACTGGTGCACTTAGTAATACTAGTGCTCTTAGTAATACTGGTGCACTTAGTAATACTGGTGCACTTAGTAATACTGGTGCACTTATTGATACTGGTGCACTTAGTAATACTGCTGCACTTAGTAATACTGCTGCACTTAGTAATACTGGTGCACTTAGTAATACTAGTGCACTTAGCGATACTGCTGTACTTAGTAATATTGGTGCACTTAGTAATACTGGTGCACTTAGTAATACTAGTGCACTTAGTGATACTGCTGCACTTAGTAATACTGGTGCACTTAGTGATACTGGTGCAGTTAGTAATCATGGTGCACTTAGTGGTACTGCTGCACTTTGTGATACTGCTGCACTTAGTGATACTGGTGCACTTAGAAATACTGCTGCCCTTATTAATCATGGTGCACTTAGTGGTACTGCTGCACTTAGTACTGGTGCACTTAGTAATACTGCTGCACTTAGTAATACCGGTGCACTTAGTAATGCTGCCGCACTTATTAATACTGGTGCACTTAGTAATACTGCTGCACTTAGTAATACTGCTGACCTTAGTGATACTGCTGCACTTTGTGATACTGGTGCACTTAGTAATACTAGTGCACTTAGTAATACTGGTGCACTTAGTAATACTGCTACACTTAGCAATACTGCTGCACTTAGTAATACTAGTGCACTTAGTAATACTGTTGCACTTAGTAATACTGATACACTTAGCAATACTGCTGCACTTAGCAATACTGCTGCACTTAGTAATACTGGTGCACTTAGTAATACTGATGCACTTATTAAGCATTAAAATGTTGTCGCTGCATAGAAGGAAATACTGTGGCAATTTAATAGAACCTGTCTTTGCAGAAGCCTATGGCGTTAGAGTTTTGGCAAGCTTGCCAACATTTATTTCACATGTTTGCACTTCAAATGTCTCAAAAGCTAGCCATTTAACATAGAAGTTACTTCAACCTAGTAATATACTCGTCTCAGAAAATAAGAGAAATTCAAAACCGCCTGACTGTGCAACGTTATGAAGGATGATAGAATTATATATATTCCACCATCACAAAACCATTTTTGCAGATTTCTTTTGAGCATATAACCTAATTCTGATAGACATTTAAGATATCTTATGCCTGGTACACACCTACCGTTTGTGCGCACCCACCTACCGTATACGATCTAAAACTGCCCGTTTCGCACACAAAAATCGCTAGGTGTGCGCTCCCCGCGCACACCTAGCGATTGCGATTCGCGCATAAAACCTCAGTTTTAGGGCTAAAACCGGCCGATTACGATTGCGATTCGCGATTCGAAAAACGAATCGGCCCGTTTTCAGTTTTAAGCGGGTCGGGTCGAGTCGCACAGTTTTAGTGCGCGAATCCTATACGGTAGGTGTGTACTAGACATTAGATTACAGAACCGGGCACCGTGGCCGAATCGGTAGAGCGCAGGCCTCACATGTGGGAGATTTGGAGTCTGGTTCCCAGTCGAATCAAACCAATGACTTATTAAATTGATACTTGTCGCTTCCTAGCCTGGTGAATGGCATTACTAGGATACAGCAAGGACTGGTTAGCTCCATGTCAGGATAATGGGAAGGGTGTGGGATATCGGGTCATGGTGCCGACAGCCTGGTCTCCCAGTGGGGCAGCACTATAATTATAAAGTCACCATGAATGTGCACTGTCAGAAGTCGGTACCCGTCCTGCTATGACCTAAGATATTTCCAGGACATAAAACTCCAACAACCAACCAACCTAGATTACAGAAATAACTAAACATTCAAAATACATTGACACTTCTTACCGGCACACCCAGGCGTAACTTCTTTAGCCCAGCTGGTCCTTGACCTTCTCTGGTAGACGGCCATATTGTGTCTATTGAGCTTCTTCCAGACAACAACAGCGTATCTAACACAGTACTAAGCGTTGCCAATATGTCAGCAGCCATTCTGTTTTATTTATTTTACCTCCTAGCAACATGCTAAGGTCATAAGAGGGCGGGTACCAACATGTCACAGTGCACACTCATGGTGACTTTGATAGTGCTGCCCCACTGGGATATCATCCAATCAGCACCATGGCTGAATATCCAACTCAGTCCACCATGGATGAAAGATCTCCGCTGTTATGTTTACCGATTAAGGTTAAACAACATTTTTTTAAATGAGATGTATATGACAGTACTTTGGCAGTTTGAATCCTCTTCTTATATGACCTTAGATGTTGCCAGAACATGAAGTCCAAACAAGAAATATCTTTATATTTATCTATATATTTATCTATATGTATATGTATTTATCTATATCTATATCTATATATATATGTCTATATATCTATGTATCTATATATTGATAAATATATACATGAACATATCTATGACCGTATCTATAATTATATCTATATGTCTAGCTTATTGTGACTATATAGCTATATACCTATATAAGGAGTATAATATATTATGCGTATATAAATGCCAGAATTAAATGGTTCTATTAAAAGTATTATTAATATTATCGATCGATTAATAATTAATTATCCTGCATTCGGCTCGTTAGATATTGTCCAATCAATGGCCATTCCCGTCGAGCCCGGGACTGCCCTACTTGGTGCCAAAACGGCAGGTTCTACAGCCAGGCCACCATATTTGTTCAGTTGGTGCTCAGATTTCAAACATTGTAACCGGTAGGCATATAGTTGCTAGCCCAGACAGCAATAAAGACTTGTCCATCCCATCACCGCTACGCTTTCCTCCTTGTTTGAATGTAGGCAATGTAGGCCGCTCACAGGGGGCGCCACCGTGGTCTATGTCATAATAACAGGGTCAGCTAGATAGGATAAGTGCTAACTATTACATAGGGAACTGAGATCGGTAGTGTCCTTGTTTATATTCCCATAATGGATTATAGAGCACATATATATCTATCTATTTATATATATATCTATATATAGCTAAATATATATATGTATATCTATATTTATATATATATATATTTATATGTGTATATCTATATATCTGTATATAGATACAGATATATAGATATACATGTATAACGGTATCTATATACAGGTATATATGTATATAGATACATATATACCGATATATATGTATCTATATAGATACACGTATATATAGATATATATGTATCTATATAGAGTGATGGCATTAAGGAGCCTAGGTGGTGTAATAGTTAGCACACTAGCCTCGAATGCAAGAAGTGTGGGTTCGAATCCTGCTCTAGGTGTACTATTTCCCGTTTTCATCACCCCCAACAAATGCATGCACCAGGATCCAGCTACATTGTACAGTTTCTGAACCTACCCTGTGTATTATAAGTGCATTGTCTGTAGGTGTGTAACCGTAAAGGCCCTGTCATACTACGACGTATGGCATCAGCGCGTGCTCAACGTTCGAAAATTTTCCCCCACGTCAGCATTCGTCAAACTTTTCAGCGGTGGGGGATAAAAATGGGCATACACACAATGTACACACAATGTACGTAACGTATGCAGAACGTATCTCTGACCTATTGCTAGCATATGAGAGCATTCATGTGCCTCACAAAATGTTCGCAAATCATTCGCAAAATGCTCGCATACACTCACGGTACGCTGACCAACATTATGTACATTACTCAATCGCTAGAAGTATGGTGTATACGTTAAGTACACTGGAGATATGGCAGGCATACATTATGCATCTGTTTGCAGTATGCGGACTGTATGTGGGCTGCACGTTTCCACCAGCTGAACATATGGCTAACATGCAGCAAGATATTCCAACGTATCCCTAACATACTCCCAATGTATGCCGACGTATCCCAAACGTACACACAGTGAACGTTCAACGTACGAGCCACACATCGACACACGTTGGAAATTTTTAGCATGCACAACATTTTTTTTGAAGCCTCGATGCATGGCGATGTAAGACGACATATAACGACGTACCTGTAATGTACCCGACGTACGCCCAACTTATACATACTGTATGATGATGTACGCCAACGTTTTGGTTGAAAATCACATATGTAAGCATACGCTAAGGCTATACGTCGTAGTGTGACAGCTCCTTTAGCATTAAATTACTTGTGGGTGTAAACCATTTAAAAAGACATACGCTTCGGGGAGAACGAGTGTTGCCAGGTGGATGTTGGTGTTTGTATGCATACATGTGTGTCTGTTTGTATGAGTGCTATGTGAGTGGGGTGCATATGACTTGACTTCTGGGGGGGGTTGTAACCTTACGACGGTTACCGGCTGCAGAACTGCAGCAATATAGAGAGGCACCGATAAATCGGTCCAATCATTGGTTGAAGATTAATCTTCTGGTGGGACGGTTGTAGAAGCTGGGGATGTCTTTACAACAATTAAACGATGAGTCATTGGGGCGGCCCCGAATCACTCCGGTCCGGCGGTAGCATAGCACTCACATCCAGTCGACAGCAGCAAGGGTTTAGGAGGAAGGGACGGGTAAAGATGGGTCCAGCGGTTCCAGCAACAAGAACAAAGCGAGAGAAACAATAATGGAAAGGGCCCCACCCTAGCAAACAACTCCCTTGATCAGGGGGAGAAGTAAGCCTGGAAGAAAGAAAAAAGGGTAGAGTATAGTGAAGAGAAATGAGAAGAGTTGAGTCAAAGGACCATGTCTATTTGCTCTATGGTGACCAGCCGGCGAGCCAAAGACACAGGCAGAGTAAGAGTAGAAAGTGAAATGCTGGTGGGCTCCCCCTCCTGGAACTCTTTTCAGACAATATCAAGGAGGAGCATGGCCAGCGGAGAGGAGATAGCGAGAGGTGTGGACGAAGTGCAGGCTGGATAGCAAGTGAGGTGAATATGTGTGTATGTGTGTAGGCGTGCGTAGCTTGTACATGTATGTGTAGGTATGTGTGGGTGATTGTATATAAATATATATATATATATGAGTGTGTGTAGGCATGTAGGTGTGAGTGTGTGTAGGTGTGTGAGTGTGTTTAGGTGTGTGGATGTGTGTGGATATGTGTATAGATGTGTGAGTGTCTGTAAGAGTGTGAAGGTGGACAGGTGTGACCAGGTGTGTGTAGCAGTGTGTGCAGTTGAATGTAGGAGTGTGGAGGTGTACGTAGGTGTGGAAGTGTGTGAGGGTCTGATGCCTTGATGTGCAGGAGTGTGTAAGAGTGTGTGTAGTGTGTGAGTGTGTGTAGGAGTGTGGAGGTGTGGGTAGGTGAGTGTGGCAGTGTGTGGGAGTGTAATCTGTGTAGGAGTGTTGTGTGGGTAGGTGAGTGTGTATGAGTGTGTGTAGGAGTGTGGTGTGGGTAGGTGAGTGTGTATGAGTGTGTGTAGTGTGTGAGTGTGTGTAGGAGTGTGGAGGTGTGGGTAGGTTAGTGTGGCAGTGTGTGGGTGTGTAGTGTGTGTAGGAGTGTGGAGGTGTGGGTAGGTTAGTGTGGCAGTGTGTGGGTGTGTAGTGTGTGTAGGAGTGTGGAGGTGTGGGTAGGTTAGTGTGGCAGTGTGTGGGTGTGTAGTGTGTGTAGAGGGAGGTGTGGAGGTGTGGGTAGGTTAGTGTGGCAGTGTGTGGGGTGTGTAGTGTGTGTTGGAGTGTGGAGGTGTGGGTAGGTGAGTGTGCGTGTGTGGGGTGTGTATGTGTGTAGGAGTGGAGGTGTGGGTAGGTTAGGTGGCATGTGTAGTGTGTGAGTGTGTGTATGAGTCTGGAGGTGTGGGTAAGTGATGTGGCAGTGTGTGGGTGTGTAGTGTGTGTTGGAGTGTGGAGGTGTGGGTAGGTGAGTGTGGCAGTGTGTGGGTGTGTAGTGTGTGTAGGAGTGTGGAGGTGTGGGTAGGTTAGTGTGGCAGTGTGTAGTGTGTGAGTGTGTGTATGAGTCTGGAGGTGTGGGTAGGTGAGTGTGGCAGTGTGTGGGTGTGTAGTGTGTGTAGGAGTGTGGAGGTGTGGGTAGGTGAGTGTGGCAGTGTGTGGGTGTGTAGTGTGTGAGGAGTGTGGAGGTGACTGTGTGGGTATGATGTATAACATTCATGCAATGTGACTTGACATGAATCTGTCCCCGTCCCGCTCTGACACCCCGCCACCACCAACTTATCCTCCCTACACCCCCACCCCCACACCCTACCCCCACAGCCTGCCACTGCTCTCTTTATGTATTGTATTTGTCTCTTTTTGTGACTCCCACTCACGTATAGTTAGTTACAAGCCGTGATTTTCCGACTTACTTTATTGCTCTTTTGTTGTGTATCGCCGCCTAAATTTAGACGAGCTATTTTTTTCCGAGGGCTAACCCCCTGATGAATGTCAGGGTCATTGACCCGTCATCTATATATATACACCCGTATATAACTGGATACATATATATATATATATATATGCACACACATATATATACATAGTATACATGTATATACAAGTATATACATGTATACATGATATATTTGTATATAGAGGGAACAGTTTGTTCGGTATCGTGTCGCGAATCGCGATACAAGATATGTAGATCGCTAATCAATTTCCAAATTGATTAGCAATTGTTGCTAATTAAAATTTTCAAAACAAAATGCTCCCTGATATATATGTGTATATATGGATATCTATTTTTGATACGTGTATGTATATAGAGATATATAATATATATACATATACATATCTATATATTATACCTACATCATCATCATCATCATGCTGTCGGTCGCGATGCGACAAAGACTGCTTTCATTACTTGACTGCCGCTCTCCATTTAGCTCTCTGCTGTGAGAGTTGTGTCCATGAGTCGGTCTTAATGTCTCTCAGCTTCAGGTTTCTCTTGATGGTATCTTTGAACCGGAGACGGGGGCGCCCTCTCTTTCTGTAGCCAAAAGACAGTTGAGAATAGAGGATCTGCTTTGGTAGCCTGTCTGATGACATCCTCATGAGGTGTCCAGTCCACCGGAGATTCTTTTTGATCAGAAGATCTTCCATAGAGGGCAGCCCCATCCGTTCGAGTATTTCCTTATTCGTCACTTTGTCCTTCCAGGTTAGCCTCATGATTGAACGCAGATGTCGCATCATGAAGGCATGCAGCTTTTTCACCTGCTGTCTGTACGCTGTCCAGGCCTCGGCTCCGTATAGTAGGGTGGATAGCACGATTGCGCGGTAGATCTTACCTTTGACCCGAATGGACACATGGTGGTTGTTCCAGAGTCTCTGGCGTAGTCGGCCGAAAGATGCGCTAGCCTTGGCCATCCTCCTCTGTATCTCAGCATCAATGCGTCCATCACTTGATATTGTGCATCCGAGATAGGTGAATTCCGGAACAGAGTTCAGCTTGTTTCCGTCAACCATGATCTCCTCCTCTCGGGTTCTTGTAGAGTTGGGTTGGTACAGCACCTCCGTCTTCTTGATGTTAATTTTCAGGCCAAACTTCTTTGATGCATCGGAGAAAGCGTCCACTATTTTCTGGGTCTCTTCAGCAGAGTGGGCAACCAGTGCACTGTCATCTGCGAATAGTAGCTCTCTCACCAGTATCTGAGTAGTCTTGGTCTTCGCTCTGAAGTGTGCGACATTGAATAGGTCAGCGCTCTGTCTGGACTGTATATAGATGCCATCCCCCATGTCTCGGAAAGCCTCGTCTAGCATTGCTGATAGGAAGATGGAGAAGAGCGTGGGGGCCAGTACACAACCTTGCTTATATGTATATATACATATATCTTCATAAATATATAGCACCTACCTGTACGTGGACCCGTCCTATTAGGCAGAGGGGGGCGGGAAAGGGGGGGGGGGGGGAGGGGAAGAATGGGAGGGGTGGAGGGAAAGGGGGGGGGGACGGAAGCGAGGGGGGGAGGAGAGTGCACGGCGAGTGGGGAAGAGGGGACGGAAGAGAGGGGGAGGATGGAGGGACAGGGGGGACGGAGAGAGGGGGGGATGGGGAGAGGGGGGGGACGGAGAGAGGGGGGGATGACGCAATAGATCAGCAAAGGGCGGCGGATGAGGATGTAGGACATAGGGGGAGGGAGGAGGAGGGAGGAGGGGAGTGGGCTGAGGGGGTGGTAAGGGAGGGTGCGGGGTGGGCGAGAGGGGGATAGGATGGGCGGAGAGGGGTGGAGGGAGGGACAGAGGGTGGGTAGCATGGAATGGGGAGGACGGCGAAGGGTGTGGAGGAGGGGTGAGGGGGGGAGAGGAGAGGGGGGGAGAGGGGTAAGGGAGGGGGAGGACGGAGAGAGAATGTGGGGGAGAGCGGAGGGAGGATGAGGGAGGTGAGGTAGAGGGGTGGAGGGACGCCGAGAGGAGCGGAGGGAGGGAGAGGGGGGGGAGAGGGGAGAGGGGAGAGGGTTAGGGGGGTGCTCCCCCTCTTAATCTTCCAATCCGCCAGCTGTTCACGTCGTCTTATTGGTGCCCACTAAATGTCGTCTGCTCTCCTCATACACTTGCCAACGACCGGGCTCTTATCAGACGACATTCAGCCGGTCGTTAGCTTGCTCGCTATCGGCGAGAACTCCTGGTTGGCGGGTCTTTATTTGCACACATGTCGCGTTAATAGACGATTTCCGCCGCCGACCCGCCCTCTGGTGTTAGTGGTAGGAACTAATGTTGAGAGTGACAGCTTAATGTGCACTAGGCTCTGTTGAAATGGTCTCTTTGAGGATTTAAACCACCAGTTGAGAGTGACAGCTGACTGTACATCATATTCAGTTGAATCGGTCTCATGGGTGTTTTCCACCACTGACCCGCCCTCTGCTGGTGGTGGCAAGAACTAATGTTGTGCGTTGCAGCTGAATGTGCCAGCTCGGTGCTAAAGCTGCATCGATGACCCGCCTCCTCGTTCATCCACTCAGTATGGCGATTGAATCGAAGTAAGTCGTGGGAACAATCGATTGAATGATTTTGTTTCGAAAATATTTATACTACTACTACTACTACTACCATGCCGGATCGAGCCCGGATGCCAACAAACCGACAAACCGACAAACCGACAAACCGACAAACAGACTGACAGACCGACAGACCGACAGACCGACAGACCGACAGACCGACAGACCGACAGACCGACAGACCGACAGACCGACAGACCGACAGACCGACAGACCGACAGACCGACAGACCGACAGACCGACAGACCAACTAAGGATAATGCAAGGAACTGGTTAGCTCTGCATCAGGATAATGTGACTGAGTGGGGAATCGGGTCATGATGCCGGCGGCCTGGTCTCCCAGTGGGGCAGCACTATGAAGTCGTCATGAGTACTGTATAATGTCACAAGTCAGCACCCCTCCTGATATGACCTTAGATGTTTCCAGGTCGTAAAACACAAACAAACAAACATGAGGCGAGGAGGCGCTGGTTACCGTGTTAACTGGTTTCATTTCACTGACGTCTCCCATTACCCGTCACGAGCGTCACTCATGACGTCAGCTGCGTCGCTAGTCACGTGGTCCACGGGGGGGGGGGGGGGACATTGCGTAGTGGCGACTGACTGATGCTGCCTACGGAGCCGTGAGATTGCTATATCAGCCTGCAGGTGTCCGTGCACTGTGACGTCACTAAGGGGGTTCGGGTTCGGGTTGGGGGGGGGGGGGGGGGGGGGGGACACTCACGTCTCAATCTCAAGCTGATGGGGCTGTCACACTACGACGCTTCTCGCCGGCGACGCGTCAACGTGTGGTGTTTTTGGGCGATAATTAGTGAAATATCGAGACGCGCGTCGGTACACGTCGGTACATTATCTTTGACGTTGATGGTCGGCGCGAAACGCCGGCGCGCGTTGCTTATCGCCCAAGGTTTTCAACATGTCAAAAACAACCCAACGACCGCCAGCGCGCGCAAATATATGGGTAAGGACATTAGGCACGCGTCGCGCTGCGTTGGACGCGCCGGAATAACGTTATGGGAACTCTAGGAAGACGGCGCGCGCGCGGGAGGGTCGTTGCTCACGCGTTGCGCAAACTGGGCCGTTTTTGTTTTACGCCCTAGCAACATTTAAGGTTAAATGAAGACGTCGCGCCAAACTTTTTTTTTTTTTTCCTCAGCGCGTCGACACACGTTGGCCGCGCGCGCATAACGCGCCGTGCTGACGCCGATCTTTTCCCCCAAACCGCCGAAAAGTTTGATGTTTCTCGACGCGCAAGATGGTACTTTCAACGCTGACAGGTCGCCGAGAGAAGCGTTGTAGTGTGACAAGCCCATAACCTTCCAACAAGACGCTTTCATGTATGCAAACCGCTGGGTGTAAATAATTAGGGTTTAAAAAAAAGTGGTTTGATGGGATTTTACGTCCTGGCAACACCTAAGGTCATATCAGGACAGGTACTGGCTTGTGATAGTGTGCATTCATGGCGACTTTATTGTGCTGCCCCACTGGG